>CAEGAD010040974.1:0-28369 GCA_903067055.1 Poeciliopsis paucimaculata | reverse complement strand
ACCTCCAACTGTACAGCCAGAAAGCTGCTGAGGAACTCTGCTCACAGAGCAGAGCCCTCCAGAGGTGGATCTAAGGAGCGTGCTGTGATCACATATTCCAACTGAAGAAGTGTTCTCACCAAAGAAAAGGTGTGTACTTACGCCCAAAGTCCTTCCTCTGCAAACATCTTAGGGACGCCCTGTCTGAGGGTGTTGGCGTAGCCGGGCTGAGTCTGGATTCGAACCTTCACAGCCTCCATGGGAGCCAGAGCAATGTCAGCAAAGAATTCTGCGCTAGCTGAAGCAGCCAGGTACAGCGATGTCCTCCACAGGTAAGTATTTTCCTGGTTGGTGAGACCACAACATGACACTATAATCAACTTTAGCATGTTTAAAGCTAAGAACCAGTAAAAAGTATGTTGATCCCCATAATTAAGATTAGAGAGGTTATCCCAGACCCAGGGATAACCTGTGGAGAGAGTTAACTATCAACCCCTTTTCACATTAAATGAAATCAAGGTGTGTGTATCTGCAATATAGGCAGAGTGTTTGGATAAATGTATCAACAAGTGATTGGCTGAGTTTGCTTTCTTAACAGTGGTCACCTTACTTATTTTTAGAACATGAGCAATCAATTATTCTACTGATTAATAGTGTAATCTACAAAAAAAAAAAAAAAAACTTTATATAATGAAATAATGGTAAATACTGCCACTGGCCAAAATTTTTTATCTTTGCATTCCTTACAATTACTTTACTGTAGCTTAGGAAATAATTAAACAGTATGGTGACAAAGATGCTGATGAAAAATAAATACTCCAGTTTTTAGTTTCTGTGTTCATCTTAAGTCAATTTAATAGACTTTCACTTTGTTTTGTTCACATGGATAGCTTTTGCATCCATGTGAACAAGAGATCTTTGTCACCTTCAATATACACAGCCAGCTACAGGATGTGTGCCGTCACTCATTTATTGTAACCAGGATGGTAGGAAAATTATTTTCTGGTTCCTCTGAAAAGCTACACTGAAGCTAAGCTCCAGCTACGGTGCTGGAGCGCAGAGCGTTACGTTCTGTCTGTCTGCATGTGCCTTAGCAGGTTGTGCCTCCGCTCCACCTGTATTCATACACCCGTTGTGCTCTCCAAACCAGCTGTTCAGTAGACAGCGGCGCCAGTCCATTTAAGGATGCTCCGAAAAACGTCAAAAACCCAGACATGTCTGGGGAAAAGATGACGCTTGCTCACAATATGTTATGCTATTAGCACTCAGCATTCGTCAACAACTTATTGGCAGAAGTTCGAACATTGAGAAAAAAAACCAATTATCCGCCCAAATCACATGGCATCAAATAGCACAAACAATTTAGCGAAACTTCAAGGCAGATCATTTGCCTCAAGGAATTTTTATATGTAATGTACTCTAATCATTTGATGAATCGTTACAGCCTTAATAAAGTTCACTTCAGACTGGATACAAACCTTTCTGTGGGAAAACCATGTTCAAGACCATCAACAATCTTAGAAAATAGAACTGTCCCTGTCCCATGACATGAGATCAATATCAAACGAAATTTACAAGAAACTGATTACAGTAGCACTCTTACCTGTGGAGGAAAGATGAAGAAGGTGTTCAGCAGAAGGCCATGAAAAGAAAGAAGAGGGAAAATTTGTTAGAAATTCAGTGTAAAATAATATTATGACAAAGGAAAAAAAAACAGATTTTTAAGATTTGCCTAATATTTGCCCTTATATCTATGGCAAATATAGACATATTTGCCATAGATAAATATATGGCAAATATATTATATATATATATATTATATTATATTATATATATGTATATATATACAGTTACAAATTTGTTGGTGGTCCATGTTAACATGTTCTTAAATAACAAAAATCCTGTTGCAGCACAATCTGAAACATTTATTTAAAAATTCCAAATTTCAGTCAGATAAAATTCTAAGTTATTCACTATGAAAAAGCTGTTATAGCATGATCACCACCGCCACAGTTTGGGTTAACTCAAGTTTTAATAAACTTTTCATTTATAATACAGAATTCCCTGTTTCCCAGGGGTATAAATATGGTATGACACAAGGACACATTTATCTCATTAACTGGCAACTAGGCTGGATACGGACCTGAGGTCTTCTTTTCAGCAATTGTCTCAGGCATGACATAAATGTCCAACACATAAGAATTGACATTAAAGCTGCCTGGCAGCCTTTAGTGAATACAATGAGGTTGAAATATACTAGAGCCTGGATTTTCCAGTAACACAATGCAAGAAAGCCCTCAACTAGCAAATTCTGAAGAAAAAAAAAACCCATCCTGGAACTCTTTATTTGCCGTTTCAGTCTTCAGATTTAAATTTGATAGTCATTTTTAAGTAGATTTAAATGCAGATGCAGAATGGAAGGCTTTTGTACAATAATGAGCAAACGCTGTGGATCAAGAGGTAAGAGTCTTATCAGTGCGTACGGAAAGTATTTGTTCTAAAGCCAGTTGGTTTTCCAGTGATCCCTCTATCTGGTTTCAGAAAAAAATGGTGGCCTTCTAACAAACTAATCTTGCTCTAAGACTTCATTGGTCTTGACCATCTTAGTAAAAAGGTGAAAACAAACTGATTTAGCTAGAACATTAAACTGGATGTGAACACAGATTAAAAGTGAATAAACAAAATAATCACAAGTATTTTCTAACCAAGGCTGTCTAAATTCATGTTGGCTCTTTCTGGTTCTGTGTTTTGCTCTCTTCTTCTTCTATCTGACTTAAAACTAACCAGCACTCAGTCACCAAACAGTGATGTCATCAAAAGCCAAAATGCATGGGTTTATTTTTAATCGCATTGATTTCTGCCACAGTGTCTTCACGGGTCTGTCTAAAGAATCAATCCTCCTGCTGCAGCTGATCCAGAAAGCTGCTGGAGTTCTGACTAAAACCAGGAAGACAGAGAACATCACCCAATTCTACAGTCATTCACTGAGAGAAAAAACTTTAAATACTGTTAGTTTATAAATCAATAAACGGTTTAGCACGACAATACATTAAAGATCTTCTGTTGCTGTATCAGTCTTCCAGACCTCTCAGGTCTTCTGGTTCTGGTTCTGGTCTGCACCCAGAACCAGAACCAAACATGGAGTAGCAGCTTTCGGCTTCTATGCTCCACAAATCTGGAATAAACTTCCAGAAAACTGTATCGCACCCAAAACACTGAGCTCCTTTAAATCAAGGCTAAAAACCCAACTGTTTGGAGTTGCTTTTGAAACATAATCAATAAAACATTAATCAACATTTGTGATGTGTAACAATGACACTTGACAAAATGTAATGCTTCATTTGTTGACTGTGTGTTCTATGACTTTGTATTTTTGTGTTTTTATGAAGTGAAGCACTTTGAACGGACTTGTTGCTTAAATATGCCATACAAATAAACTTGATTGATTGATGTGTTCAGTGCATGCTAAACACATGCATGCACTGAACACCAAAAAAGGTTTTTTTACTTCAAAAAATTTTGTGAATATTTTCAGATTCGTTTCTTACATAAGATCAGAAAACCCAGAGAGGAACAAGAGTACCAAACTGTGTATTTAGTCTAACAGTTATCAAATTCTAAACCGCGCAATAAAATCATGTATTGATCAGTTAGCAACTGCTAGAATCTTTCAAAGCCATGAAGAATATCAAACTAAAATCTGAAAACACAAGTTGTACTTTTTCATCTCTTTCAGCAGTGCTGCCAACAGTCACCTGTTTGAATAGAAGCTAATTGGCCTCTGCCTGCCACACAACTATCACCTCAGACAAAGAAAACCTCCTGTGTTTCTGCTGTTAACCTCAGAGGAGTGCATCAGCTCCTGGCTCACAGCAGTCTTCAGAGGATCCTTGGCAGAGAGGAGATTCCACTGAGCCAAGCCTGCCTTTATACACCCCAAACATTCAGGAACACACACACCACACCAAAGCATTCCCTGCTGCACAAAACAGCTAATGCATTCAGCTTTTGCAGTGTGCGCAGCCCATGCACAGCACCACTACACTGACAAACCCAGAGATGAATGGTGAGCAAAATGATAGCACAAACTGTATGTGGGAACTCTCCTCTCAACTGGTTTTGATGAAGATATCCTTCTTCCCATCTATTAGTGCATTCAGGGTGAATTCACACCTATTGGGTCAACAAGGTTTACTGTCTAAGAAGAGTTCTGTCAGGTATCTGCTGCGTTCCCTACATGGCTTACACCAAACTGCAAACAAAATTTCTTGTGCCTTGTTTTTTTTTTTCCTACAATGCTGTTCAAGAATGGAGTTTTTGATGTGCCACATCAAAAACCTGTGATATAGGTGAGTCTATATCAACCTGTGATATAGACTCTCACTACTAGCTCTTCTTTCAACAGATTTTCCCAACCAAGCAGTGCATCTCAGCAGCTTCTCCAGAGTTACCATACATCTTGACAAAAGCAAATATTCCTACCAGAGTCCAGTTCAGTCCTTCAGGCTCACAGCATTGTGCAACATTCCCAGGAGCCATAGGCCTTGGTGACACAGTCTGAGCATCCACAAAAACATCAACAGGCATGTCTCATTAGGTTTATTTGTGTTTTGTTTTTTTTAATGATTCCATTGAACCACATTTCAAAAGTGTCACTTTCGTTGATTCATTTTCAGTACATTTTATTCATGATTCCTTTTGTTTTCATTTTTTTTCAGTGACCTTCGTAACATTAATAGTTCAGCAAAAAATAAATGTATATAATTCTTAATAGGCTTCAACAAGCATGTTAGAAGTAGTGCATTACTGTAATTCCATTATTTTTCTCATCAAGTAAAATAATGGATTGCAATTGCAAAAAAGTAATTAGATTACTGTTACTTCCCCACAAGCAGACAGCATTAAGAAATTGTGAAACAGACAGGTGTGTAGATGAACCACAGATAACATGGAGTGTGGGAGAGTGCAGCAGGACCATGCAGCATTTAATACTTAGAAGTACCAACATTAGTGTGAGTCAGTGAGAACATTAGCATCTGCTGTATGCTCTGCATGGGAAGAAAACGCATCTGTAGCTAAAAACAACTTTTCAAATCTGAGCAAGCACCAAGCTACCTGCAGAAACCTGTGGATCCTCACCACTGACTTGACCAGCACCACATCTAATTCCATCAGGCAAACCTCCAACAGCTCCTCTCCTGTTAAACATATGAAAATTATTACTCCCGTCTTCACGTCACCAACTGTTAAAAGTTGTAAATGTTACTAATTTGGTCAAAAGTCAAGAGAGACTAATTTCATTTAATCTTATCGCTGCATTGACATATATTTGAATGAAAGAGTACAAACACAAAAATAATTGTGTTTCATATCTTGGAATAGGATTTGATTTGCATTGATTGTATTGATTCATTCCAGACATGTCACAACCATATCCACATTAACACGAGTATCAATATGTGCATACATGCACATACACATGTGCATTCACACAAATTGGACATGTATAAAAGGAAAAAAAATAAAAAAAAGTGATGAAGTATAGTTTAACATAATAATATAATGGAATGTGCAGAAAATAAGTTGAAATATCAAAAAAATAATAATAATAATTCAGAGAAATGCATTTCATAACATTTTTGGTGATACAATGTGCATAAAAGGGTCAAAAAGTTTTAAAAACAATTTCATTTGATTAAATTTTACATATGCAGAATGTATAGAATTAGGCTGAAAGGTATATTACTTTGTATTATTTTCAGGTTGTACATTGTTTTTTCAAGTAACTAATTACTTTTGAAGATAAGAAATAAGTAAAGTAATGGGATTACTTTCTTAAGAAGTAATTAGTAACTAATTACTATTTTCAAGTAAAATGACCGATACTGTTCACAGCCTCCTCTATTTGCAAGTATTTCTGTGGAACTTAATTAAATTTTTTTTCATGGAAAATTAGCCTATTTGCAGATGATTTCATAGAACATATTTAAAATATTCGACAGAAAATGCAGCCAGGGAAGCTAATATACACAACAATATTTAATACACAGGCTGGTGTTTGCAAAGGAATGGCTTTTTTTTTTTTTAAAGCATTATTGGCTGTACTCCAAGAGTAAAGTTAAGGAAGAAAATGAATGCTAGCTTTTGTAGTAGAGCCAAGAAGATTTTCACTTTACATGTTAACAGAAATGAATGCAGACTTGGTGCTTGAACTATAACAGGCAGTTATACGCGCTTGTACAGGTAGCCTGAAGTACTTGCAGCTAGTTGTGGTCCTCAACCAAACCAAATATCAAGTATAGGTCAGCTTGTTTACATATATGACATATTATATTGTAACACAAAGCAACCAGATGTAAAATATGTTAAGTGAAACACACTGATGGTCAATTTTAGTGTCCATAAGTAAAAACTGAATCATCTATAGAAACTGCTAACGCTCATCTTAGAACTGCCCACTCACAGATTTAACATGTCACACAAAGTCATCAGTGCAGGGCTTTATTCAGTTCACATGAACAATGTGCCCACTCAGAGATTTACCAGGTCATGTCAACTCATCAGTAAAGATTTTACTCTCAGTGCTCAAACACCCACGCTGAAGCCAGCCTGAGAGGAATACGTTACAGCAATCAGACATAAAAGAGCATGGAGGAGGAGGAGGATAAAGATATGTGTAAAGGAATGGATTACAATGGAGAGAGGGATTCACAGAGTGATGACAGGAAGAGATAGAGGAGGAGAGAAAGAAAGAGAGAGAGACTGCTGGCACTAAGCTGACAGAGGAGAACATTATCTTACCACAGGCACATTTTTACCACTAAGCCCAGAAGCTCTTCTTTCCAACCAGAATCCCTTTTCTTTGCTTCCATTATTCCTCCTCCTCCTGATGATAAATCCCTAGCTTTCTTTCTCTAAATTTATTCACTGAACATATCCCCCACACCCCCATACATTGTCCATGGTTAGGTGTAACATGTGTCTGGATATCATGATGTCTTTTTAGTGAAATTAACAGAATATGCAACGATAACGTGAGAAACGGTGCAGTAATGGACAGCATTATGTCTGAGTTGTAGCTTTGTGCCAGCTGATGTAAAACACCTGAACTATGCAACATTAGCTTGCTGTGGTGTGTATGTTATTGTTTTTATTGGCTCAAGTGGCCTTTATTTGGTCAGACAGAACAGTAGGTAATGAGAGAGGGGGAAGACATGCGGAAAAAATCATCAGGCCCGGTACTCAAACCTGCGACGGCCATGTCGCAGGTTTGAGGTCTATCAATAAGGCCTATTGACTTGGGTTGTGCGGTATCCCTGCAGCACCACAGGACCCCGGCTTTTTCTTTTCAATAACATTTATGTGCGAGTATTGGAGCATATCTTTTGACTGGATTACCTAAATCCAAAGGTTTCCCATTTAAAGGCGTGGTATTATATAAAATTAATTTTTTTTTTAAGCTTTACATCTTGATATAAAGTTATTCCGTCATTTAAGAATATACCTGGAGTGTTGCCTTGATTCTGTCATGCAAGATTCAGAAATTCTATAATCTCCCATGGCAACCATTAAGGTTGTCTAAATGCTGCTCTCATCAAGAACCAGATTTTCTCCCCAGCTCCAAGCCGGGCTTCACCTCACAGAGCAGCCCTCCTGTGTGACTCCCCCACTCGGTTCCTTCTGAATAGTGGCAGCAACAATCAGGAAACGCTTGATGGAAGTGTGCATCTGTTAAGCTCATTATTTTTCAGTACAACACGCTGAACTTTTTAAAGCGGCTTAATGGAGAAACACTGTTGTGATGACATTCTGAAGGTATAGTTCCAGAAAGAGCAGGAGCTTCATAAAGAGACAAAGTCCCAATATCAAGGCATTAAATTGCAAAGTCAGATTTTTCTCAAGTCATGTTTGATATATACAGCATTGTGGTAACAATGGAAGGCATCAGTGTTGCAAAATATTACAGTGTGCCTGGAAAATACATAACAAATACATAATAACCCTTTAAAAAATAAAGTGCAACAATTAAAATAGATTTATAATGATCTAAACTCAATTATTTTCATTGGGACAGCTGTTCCTGCTGTCACACACCAGAGATGTTGAATGGGAACCGTTTTTCATTCTACAAGTCAGTTTATATATAAATCATTTGACAGTTTAGCTTGTCATATCTAATTCAAATAATTTTTATTTGCCTGACTCTTTAGTTAACTGTTTGCAGTGCACACATTTAGTAAACTTTATCTGTCGGTTTGCTATAGTTTTGTTCATATGCAACCAGTTTCCTTTGGAGCTGCTGCTGGTATCTCTCACAGAACAGCTCCAGCCACTTTATTCTTTTTATATGGCTGGCATAACACCATCTGTTCGCCAGAGGAAGGAGAAAATTGGCTGCTTCTTTAGATTTTCTTTTCTTTTGGCAGTGAATTCTATTGCAATAGTATTTGTTGTATTCAAAAATTATTTATGGTATTACTTTGACTTTGTTAATTAAGGTTTGTATGTCAGTTTGTTGTTTACTCCTTGTGTGTCAACAGTGGTCTAATCAGCCGTTTTTTAAGTAAATTTGCTTTCTGTTAGTAAAGCAAGTTTTGTGTTTGTGACCTCACAAGCACAAAATTTGTGAGGTCAGTGTTGTGCTCGAGCTCTTTTGTTACTACATGTGTTGAAGTCTGTTATGTTGATCTCTGTTTGGCCAAATTCATCATTTTTGATGTTTCAAATATTTCAATCAAATGAAACAGTAATACAATAATCATCACATAAACAAAGTCTTTGAATAGCAATTACAAAGTCATAATTTTATCTTTCCTGTCAACGTAACATTTTTAAATACAAAAAAAAGAAAAAAAGGGTGGCCCACTAGTGGGCGGTCCTGGCGATCCGGCCACTAGGCTTAGCAAGATTTGTGGGGGAAACCCTGTGAAGGTAACAGTTAAGTGCCATAAAATGGCACCGTGTGCCTGGAGAATACATAACACCCCCTTTAATGCACCTTAATTCTGACCCCAAAATGATGCTCAATCACATTAGAAATTTCCAAATGAAGAATCCTTAGAAATAACAGACAGTTTTTCATCCTTCAAAAAGCCAGTTTCTGCTGCCATATTTTGCTTTAATACCATAATCATAAACAGAACATAGCCCCCATCTGACTTCAGAGCACTAGTTAATCTCACAAATCCTATTTATGTTGTCCTCTGTGTTTGTTTCAAACACATACACAATAAAGTGGAGTGTCAGGTTGAGCTCAGCTGGTAAAACCCTGATTGCTGACATCAGTGGAAAGCGGCTTGGCAGCTTTCATTCAAACCGGGTTCATATTCTTGTCATCACAGTGATCCTTGTAGCCTCACTAGAAAACCTTTTCATCCCAATCTGGCTCTGCTGGGACACTTCTCATCAAGGAGACAGAGGCAAGTTAATGATAATTCATCAATTATCAGTGGCAGCTATTTTAGCACAAAAACAACAGCCTTGTGCACACCCCTACAAATAAAGAGTTAGCTTAGTTTTTAACTTTTACTTCATCAACTGTTTACATGACTAAACAGTATAGGTAAGAGTTATTCTACTACTTTCAGAATATCGTTGGTGTGACTTCAACCTTTTAAAACTGTTGAAGAAAAAATAGAACATAGCAGTATCATTGTAAATTAAAAATCACACTCCAAAGCCCCTACAGCAAGAAATGGTTCTCCAGCACAAATGTTGTTACTGGGTGTAATGGCAGCATCACCTAGTATGGTTTTGTTGATCTATTCAAAAAGCCTGTCACTGACTTATGCTCGAGAGGTCATGACATGATAAAGTTCATTCTGGATAGTGCTGTTCAATGTCGTTGCCCTTTGGTAACAAAAATTTATATATTGTAATTTTAAAAGAAATTAGAAACTGCTAAGACAATTTAAAAAGCTTGAAAATGGCTCATAATTCAACCAGAAAAATGAAACAGTTTTTACACATCCTACCTCTGAAGGAAGCAGCAGAAAGTAGACAAAACACAAATCTTTACACATAGCTATTAGTCATGCACCCATGGGGATGGGTGTAAATCTCCAGCAGTTGATGGGTAAGACGCAGACACCCTGGATAAGTGCCATTCCAGAAACAAAAGAAAAAGCCTTGTACACACAGACACACATCCAAGAGTAGTTTAGAAATGCTAATTAGCCTTATAAGCGTGTTTTGGACTCAGAGAACCCAAAGAAGGCCTATGTCTACAGTAAGAAAACCCACCAAAACGTCCTGGTCAGGTACAGTGAAGTCCTGCATGACTACTATGAACAATAAAAATGCACAACATACCAAATCATTACGCAATACTAATGCCTAAAGAAGACTGCTGGGATGCAATATGTGGTTAAGTGCTAAAGTTTAAGTTCCATCAATGTAAACTCTGGTATCCATTAAAATATCTGGTCACTTTCATGGACTTCACAGTTCTTTATACCCACATCTAATATAGATGTTAAAAACATTTTGTCTGTTACATTATAAAGAGCATACATGCTCTGACTCGTACACAGATTTCTCAACTTCAGTTGTGATTCTGAATAAACAGGTAAGTTTTAAACATTAAGACCTAGACAACTCAACTCTATATTTAAATTATTGTCAGTTCCCCGGGGCAGCTGGTTGCTATGCCAGCACTTCTGATAAGCAAGGAGTTCAATGGAAATCTGTTGCGCAACTTTCTTTGGTTTGCCTTGTAGTGCCACTTGTGGGAGCACATTTCAGGTTATGTAAATGTCTTCTTTCTGTTAGTAAATCATGGCATTGGTCCATGGATAATGCTCAACCACAAGCACACATCCTAGGGAAACCTCAAATATCTCCTAAATCTCTTTAAAGTCAAGGACTTTATACAGCGATTATCAGACGACATTTTGCAGAAAGCAGGCATGATTATTCTATCTATTTGACAAATAAAATAATTTATAAACTCCCCACCAGCACAGGTCACCTCTCTTCATCCTGCATCCAACTTTATGATGTCTGCAGTTGTCAGAGGTTTTATTTTTAGATTTTCAGCACAATGTCTCTCGACCTCCGGTTCAAACCTGCTGAACTTTTGATTCCAGATAGTATAGTTTACAACCTGCCTATCGATGGCTGCAACTACATATTCATCCATCCATCCATTTTCTTTGCACCCTTGTCCCTAATGGGGTCGGGAGTTGCTGGTGCCTATCTCCAGCTGCGTTCCGGGCGAGAGGCGGGGTTCACCCTGGACAGGTCGCCAGTCTGTCAGACTACATATTCATTTTCCTGCTAATTGTGACTACTACAGGAATAAATTAGTGTATTTTATTTGCCCATTGCATGCTACATAGAAATTGTCATGTGTTTTTGTTTGTACTTGGATTTTTTATGAAAACTTACATTTTAGGAAACATATCCCGGCGCCCTTGCTCACCACGGATTTGTTTGCAATAAAAATGATCAACAGTATGCTAAAGGAATGCTGTTACTGTATTTTAGACAAAAAAGGGTTAAATCTTATTTAATGTATTATAATATTGTATAAATACAGATAGAGTTGAGACATGGCTCTATGTGGTTAAATGAAAAATTTGCATAACGTGTCAATTATTTTATCTTATTAATCAAATAATCATCATAATAACATACTTCATTCAATTATTAAGATAGTGTTAGTTTCAATCCTAGTTTATTCCCAGCAGAGATGTTTTTTAAACAGCCGACAATTGGAGCTTTGCAGTGGCGCAGGGGTAAAGTGTATGTAGCCGTCACAGGTTCAAAAATTAGTTGTGATGTGAAGTCAAGCAGCCAATGCAAACATATTTAAATCCTAAATGATTCAGCTAATCATCTGAGTCCTGAAGTCTCTGCTCCATGACTGACAAAACTCATGCAGACTTTGGAAAAAACATCTAGTTAGGCTCCTCGGGTGAGATCCAAAAGAGTAAACTTAGCCTAAATGCACTTTAATTTCAAATTTAGGATTTTAACTTGTAGAAAACCAGACAGTGAAACAATTGTTGCCATACTTGTTGGTTACATTCCTAATCAGTCAGTGCTGTGATCACAAGGCTTTGCAACAGGTCTTTAAAGATACCATGGCAGATAGAGTTGAGACATGGCTCTCAGATAGATCAACAGACGACAGCAGGGGAGAAAAGACAAAACACACAGTGAGGATAGTCTGGTCTTCTTTGTTTCTTTCTCTTTATTTTCACTTTGGACATGAGCTTTTTAAAAACTCAGTGTCTGACACTGAACTAGATACAATCCAAACACCTATATGCTGGTGCGCCTCTGTCAGGGCCAAATCAGTTTCCAAAGCAAACTGTATTTCTCTTGGCAATGTGATTTTTCTCTCAATGACAAAGCAAGAAAAGTTTGTCTTCCTAGTTTGTCGCTATGAATCAGAGATGTGGTATAGGGAAGATATATTCTGTACCAGTCATTATTTTCTCGTTATTCCATATTTAATTCAGCTTTTTTGTGTCAACATGTTTGACCCTATTATTAAATTAACCGACAGAATACACCTGAACAATCCTCAAACTTACATAATAAATCACTAATGGAAAGATGGGGACTCGAGTTTCATTTATGTTTCAAAAGACTGCAGACTTACAGTATCTGTTGGCCTAGAGACCTAAAACATGACTCTGATTCAAGTCTCATAAAGAGTTTTTATTCCAAGTACTCTATCCTGTAAGGAAGCCTGTTAGAGGGCATGAAAATGACAGATGAATGGTACACAGGGGCGGAGCTTCAGGGGGGGTGCGGAGCCCTGGCCCGGGCCTAGAGGGATGCCTGGATGGGAGGTAGAATTTGACTTCAGGGATCCAAGCCTTTATCATGTCTGATGAGCAGGGCCGACCCAAGCCTCCATGGGGCCCTAAGCGAAATTCGGTTTTGGGGCCAATTCTGCTAACAATGTGGACTGGCTGCAATCAGCAGTCATTAGATCATTCACACACCTGCTATAAACTTATTGCATCTCTGGCAGTGCTGTTTACATTATGCAAAATAAGATGCATTTATTGGCCAACTGATTTATCAATCAGTTGATTTCTGGGTGCCGATTTCCTTAATTTTGGGGGATTGTGATCAGCTGATACTTACTTGTGTAGCCCATATTATCCACTGATCTTATTTTCGTCGGCAAAGGTTTAAAAGTCAGTCTCTGTCCTCTTCTGCTCTGCACTGAGAGGTTTGACTGACAGACGACCCACCAGGTCAGGTCTGTATGTTTGCAGTTAACAAAACCCCACTGTTGCCAGTTCAGTGACTTTCTTGCTACATTTAGAGTCATAACAAAAATATTGCTTTATTCTTTTAATGTACAGAACGTGATTTTTCTTTGAAGGAAGTTTGTTTTTATCTGTTTGCCTGTTGAAAAATAGTTTCACTTGAAATTACTGACAGATCCATAAGAAAATATTGCTCTATTCATCCATCCATCCATTTTATGTTCACCCTTGTCCCTATTGGGGTCGGGAGTCGCTGGTGCCGATCTCCAGCTGCGTTCCAGGCGAGAGGCGGGGTACACCCTGGACAGGTCGCCAGTCTGTCGCAGGGCAACACAGAAACAAACAGGACAAACAACCATGCACACACACACTCACACCTAGGGAGAATTTGGAAAGACCAATTAACCTAACAGTCATGTTTTTGGACTGTGGGAGGAAACCGGAGAACCCGGAGAGAACCCACGCATGCACATGAATGCATGTGTGGGTTTGTTCTGCACGGGGTCTTTCTGCAAACTCTGTGCAGAAAGACCCCAGGCCAGGAATCAAACCCAGGACCTTATTGCTGCAAGGCAAGAAGTGCTACCAACTGCGCCACTGTGTGGCCCACTTTATTCATTTAATTATTAAATAGTATATAATGTGTTAGGTCTTGGTTCAATAGGCTATGTTCAATCATTTCAATATGTTTTGATAAACTGTGAACCAGTCCGGCCCTCGGCTTGTAGCAAATTTGGTGTTTTGGCCCTCAGTGTATTTGACTTTGGCATCCCTGCTTAAGATGTATGTGATGAATTTCATTTGAACTGAGTGCCTGCGAAGTGTAACAGCAGACATGAAGCAGTCCTCAAAGATGCAGGACAGACATGACTCCCAGCTCCTTCCTTTGCAGTGTCATTTCTAAGTTTTGCAGCCCGATTCCTTTTTTATTTTATTCCTCCATCCATCTGTGATCGATGTTTTATTTATCTGTGGGTTTGCAGACAGTGAAGTGCCACAGTAAGGCTTTTCATCTTTATATGCTCCAAGCCGAATGACAACAAGGTCAAGCTTGTTAACTGTGATCAAAGGTCAGCGTCATGTCCGACATATTTAAATCAAATTACAGACGAAATGATGGTGAACCTGTCCCCTTTTTATGTTGCCTTTTGCCTTAAATACAATTAGTCCAATACTATTTTGACCAATACGACATCGCATACAAAAAAGCTCACTGAGACACCAAACATTCAGAGACTGGTCCGCTACAATATCAATGTAGCGGACGTCACTTAAGCCACAATCCCTGACAACAGGAAGTATAATGTTTGACCCTCTTGACCTAAACATGATCCTGTGTCAGAAGACAAATAAGTTGGTCTCACTTGCTGCAAAGTACCAAGACTTTCCAGTGGAGGGCGTGGCTACGACGAAGTCTGACATCACGCCGCTGCCAAACGTTTGGCTCTCAATTTCACAGTCAAACTCACTAAGATCGCTCCTATTCCACAGGATTCCTGATAGGAATCCAGTTGAAATATTTGCACCAATTTGCATCATTCTGTGTATGAGTGACCTTTATTAACCTCTACAAAGGACAATAGGATTTTTCCTCATTTGAACTTTGTAACGGACTGTAAATTACAATGAATTATTATGAATAAATTATTCAGAATGAATTGTGTAAATTATTTAAAACAAATGTCTAAATTGTGCAGATTGTTTATAGTTGTTTGTTTTGATTGACACTGTGTTGGTTGTTTGTAAATATTGTGTTTTGATTGAATATTTGCAGTTTTCAATGGACCTCCAGGACCTCCCTCGACGCCTCCGCCCACTTTGTGGGTCGTTTTCTGTTTAGTTTTGGACTCTCAGCCCCTCCTTGTGTTTCCGCCCACCTTTTGTGGGTAGTTTTCTGTTTTTTGGACTCTGGCCCTCCTTCCGTCGCCCCTCCGCCCACCCTGGTTTGTGTTTTGGACTTTGTTTTTTTTTTGGCCGTCTAGTAGCCACCTTTTAAGGAGGGGGGGACTGTCATGATCCGTGTTTTTCTGTTGTTTATTTGAGTTTCCTGTGTCCTGAGTCTCCTCATTGTCCTGTCTTCCCCTTGATTGCTACCAGGTGTGTCTTGTTCCCCTGATTACCCTCTGTGTATTTAATCCCTCCTGTGTCCTTTGTTCCTCCTCGGGTCCTCTTCTGTCATCTAATGTTGTCTAAGTCGCATCAGTTGTCGTCATTGTTGTGTTCCGCCTGTATGACCAGTTGCTACCGGTGTGAGCCCTGACTTCCGCTCAGCCGTGCTGCCTGGCCGGGGACTTACTTGTCGACTGTGTGTTCTGGACATTATTGTTATTAAAACTCCACCATTCACCTTACCTGGGTCTCAAGCGTCTGCCTCACCACCTCCTCAACACCACTCCATGACACTGGGACAATTGACAGGAGGTGTCAATTGTCCCAACTGTAAATAATTAAGACTTATTTACAAGTCCTAATTAGCTGGACTTGTAAATAATGTTCTATGCTGTAAAACCATGGCCTTTAAATACATCAGAAATGGTTACCTAGCCATTCTGAAGCTGATTCTCCAAGCTGTGTGCAAGACAAAACCTTTTCTCCTGCAGTTAGAAGTGGTTAAACGTGTTGCATTTGATTAGCAGTATTTTTTGTTGTGTATCAAAGTCAAAATTCCAAAATTTGTGGAGGGGCCAAACCCATACAGCGGAGGTCTCAGATGAACAAACGCCTCATTCTGCATAGGCATCAGCTGATAGCGTGTGTGTGTATGTGAAATGCAACGCTCAGAGAAACTGCACAAATTCCAGGAGATGCTGCAGGACCTGGTCTTCTAATGTGAAAAATAAGTGAGTGCAGGATTATAGAAGTTTGGAACGTGATTCACATTCAGCTGAAGTATCCATAACGTCACTAATTAAGAAGAGCAGATGAAATGAAAATGGCCACTGTGAAATCTAACACACACAATGAGAGACAAATGACACTTGCAGAAGTAGAATGTAAGAAAAACAAGGTGAAAGTTCTGATCCATCACAGGAATCCACAATCACTGAGAAAAGCCAAACAGAAGCAAATTCAGAGGTCAAGTTGAAAGCACACTGCAGAAGGGCATACACACACACACACACTGTTTCATTGGACTGATTTATGTGAAAAGCAAGCCAAAACATGGACACACACTTTCACAATTACAGACACATTCTTAGACATGGGAGCTGGGAAAGTCTTCAGGGAATACTCAGTGAAGCATGGAGCAAACATCAAACAACTCCAGCCAGGAAACAGAAGCGCACACACAAACACACACACATAAGCCATGGTGAGACACAGACAGATATGTCAGAGAACAAGCAGCTGACAGAATCCTGCAGGGATTTGATATTTGAGGAGCAGAGCAGAGAGCCTTCTGCCTCCCACTGAGCAGGCAGGGTCTCCACAGAAACAGTGGTAGGATTGGGTGGGACGCTGCCATGCAGTGGTCAGTAGCAGAAATAATTGCACTGTCAAAACAAACCCACTTCTTCATCGGTCATTCATATATGAACCAGTAAAGTTGACCACATCCTGCCATAATGAGCACAGGCTGTAAAAGAGCTCCTATATGAAGATCAGCCGTACGGCTTCTAAAGCATCTTGATCCAAAGAAACATTAGGAGATTGTGAGAAACTGACTTGGGCTCAGAAAACAGGCAGTATGGGATTTTTTCTCTTTTTTGTTCTTTTTTTTTTTTTTTACAGTGCGGCACAAATACGTTCACATTCATCAATATCACAAAGTTTTTTCACATCTACACTGTGTTTCAAATTATTATGCAAGTGATATTTTCTCAGATTTTCTTAAATGGTCAATGCAAATGATGGTCAGTATAATTTTCTTTTTTTTATATATAGATTTTTATAACTATATGTAAACATCAACAAAAGCAACCCACCCCAAATAAACAAAGAGCACAGAAGTGTCAACATAAAAGAACAAAACAAAACAAAAAAACATACATACAGCCCTCATACACAAAGTACAGACAGACATTCCCAGGCATGGTTTAAAATAGTCAAAACTCTCGGACAGCCAAGTGAGTGATATATCAAATGTAAAGAAATAAAAATAAATAAATAAATAAAGATTACAGTCTCTGTAAGAAAGATTGCAGTGGTCCCAGATCCTCCAGAATTTGTCCAACTTTTGATGAAGGTCATGAGTCAGTTTTTTGACTGGAACAATAGCAGAGATTTGTGATATCCACATATCAACTGTAGGGGCCTGTGGTGCTGTCCATCTCAGTAGTATGCATTTCTTGGCCAGAAATAAGAGGATTAATAAGCAAATGTTTAGTATCTGCATTAAATAGAGTGTCTGAAGCATGATTAAAAAGACAGAAGGGGAAGTTAGTGGGAACTGTTTACCAATGATCTCTTGTATGATCAGATAAACCGCTTTCCAGAAAATTTGAATACAATTGCAAGACCAAAACAAATGATAAATGTGCCCCTATGTATTTTGCATTTATGACAAAGATCGGAAGCATCAGGAAACATCCTCCGAAGGCGAACAGGTGTATAATACGTTCGGTAGAAGAATTTAAAGTCCTGCTCATGTATAGAGACCGAGGAGCAGTTGGGGAAGACCCCATTGGGATGAAATTACAGATTTCCTCCCAATCTGCTAGATCGAACGTCAGCCCTAGATCATGCTCCCACACCAGCTTCATAGCATTATAACGTGAGGAGTCAGAGCCAGATAATAAACTATATATCTTAGAGATAAGTCCTTCAGGACAGTGGTTCCCAACTACCGGGCCGCAGGTCCGTGGACCAATTGGTCCCGGGCCGCGCAAAAAATAATTAAATATTTTCGTTTTATGTATTATTTGAGTCTGGGGAATCTTTTATTTTGAAAATCCTTTAACCGGATTCTCTTGGTTATGCCTTGCGCACCAACATTGAGTCACAAGCAGCAAAATGAGTAAGAAACAGATCAGATTCTTTGGAAAGTTTCTTTGTGAAGGGAAAAGGCCAAAAGAGGAGACGGGAGAATGGATTTATCCCGGTAGGTTGATTCCCACAGTCCAAGCTGCTCTGCATGATATGGTGACCGACTCGTTAATGAGGGAATGAACTTTCAAACTGCTTCACCATAGAGACCGAGCAGACTGAGCATTAGCAACACTTCGGGTGTCATTGTCTCTCATCACTCCCAGATGGGAGAAACAACCTCAGGGATCTCTTTTAAAATGTAAAACAAACTCCTTTATCCGCACAGGCAGATCATTTGTCTGCGGCACTGAGAGGAGAAATCTGTGTTTTGCACCCGGAAGTCGCGAACATTAGTCGTTATCTTGAGTTAAAATTTTTACGAAAGTAAAATTTTCATTTTTGTGGCACATCTGTATCTTATTTTGAAGGAATATGTAAACATTACCATAGCGACCAGAGTCAGTGAGCTTCAGGGCAGTGGATGAGATGAGAAGAGAACAACTTGTGAGTTTTAGGTCTGGTTCACACGGCATGATTTAAGGATTATCTGCGAATTTTCCAAACCTCTGTGACCACAGAGCCGATAAAAGTCCATCAGGTTCGATTGGTTTGTGTGTCCAGGAGCAACATACCACAAGAACCGATTCCAGTCACGAACATCCCGATCCCAGAAGGAAATCCAATAAAACCCCCCAACATACCACACGTGAATTTAGAATAATCAAAGACGGATGATGACGTAGAAGCAGTAGTGATAGTTTGTGGACGTAACAAAAAGAAAAGGTATTTGATAAATAACAGTAGGAGCAGCCGCTCTATTTTCTGCTCTATGATTTGGAGGTGAGTTATGTTTTTTCGTAGTTAACATTTTTAACTGAATAAACATAACCACATATAATAAACATATATAAAAGTGACCTTTATATATAGCAATAAACATTTCCACATATCACCTCCGATGTCCGCTGGACTCTCAGTTGCCATGTCAACTGTTTGGGATTCCCTCTGTTCTTACATCACCGTGCTTTCTGATTGGCTACCTGTCACATTCAACAGGTGCCCTCTCGCTCCCAGTCAGGAAAGCCTCCACAGGCTGCGATAATTGGGACAAGACAATGTTGAATATGCCCGATATAAAATTGGGCATACCGCCACACACTGCAGGACATTGCAAGATTGTCATAAAGGGAAAATCGGGGCAAAAAAATATATAAATCTGACAGTTCTCCCCCTCCGCCCCTGGGCCGCAGCAAAAAGTGCCAAGTCTCAAACGGTCCGCGGTAATAAAAAGGTTGGGGACCACTGCTTTAGGAGATTTGGTCATGACAATTATATTCTCTAACTGACAATTTTGTGCGTAGTTTTCCTGTTCTCCTGAGAGAGCTCACAAAATGACGGATCTGTAGGTATTTATAAAAATCTCTATTAAAAATATTGAAATTGGCTTTAATTTGTTCAAAGGGTTTAACAGAGTCAGAGTCCAGTATGTCCATAATATTTGACAGTCCCTTAGATGACCATTCAGACAAACCAATGTTTCTAATCTCTGCTGGTAAATCTGGGTTCAAAGTCAATGATGACCAAGAGGAGAGGGTGGGAAAGATATGATATTTCTTAACATCTCGCCAGGCCAGCAAAGTATTATAAACAATGAAGTTGCTTCTGAGATGAGCTATTTGGTCTATGCCACTTATAAAGAAAAGAGAGTTAAGTTTGCTGGGGAGACAAGATTGGGATTCCAGATCTAACCATAAAGAGTTATTTCTATTCATAAACCAATCTGAAATGATTTTAAGTTGTGCTGACCAATAATGAAGCTGCAGGGATGGTAACGACAAATCTCCAAGATGTTTTGGCTTAGTTAATATAGAAAACTTGACTCTTGGATGTTTGTTGTTCCAGACAATGCAAGATAAATGAGAATTTAGTGATTTGAAGTGTGCAGAGGATAATAAATAGTTCAGTCGCGGGAGAATATTCATTTTTATAGTATTGATTCTCCCTAAGAGAGAAGTTGGCAGGGGAGCCCATATTATTAAATAATTTTTTATCTTCTGAATTAAAGGTGAATAATTAGTTCCAAAAAGATTTAGATCAGGTGTAACAAAAATACCCAGATGCTTGAAGCCTCTCATAGACATTTGAAAGGGAGATTGCATGAGCCTTTCTGGGGGAATGCTGAAAAGGGTGGCGACAGACTTTCCTTAGTTGATTTTATATCCTGACAAAGCACTGAACGTAGTCATAGATTCCAAGATAGCTGGAATTGATTTCTCAGGATTGCACATTTACAGAAGTACATCATCTGCGAATGATGAAATTACATGGTTTCTACCGCCTATATTGATTCCAGATACATCTGGATTAGTCCTCATAATCTCGGCCAGAGGTTCAATAAACAATGTAAACAATAAGGGTGAAAGGGGGGCACCCCTGCTACAACCCCTATGAATCTTAAAGGGCTCTGACATCAAGCCATTTGTGTTAACTGAGGCGGTTGGGTCTGAATAAAAGCTTTTAACCAGCTTGATGAAATTTGGGCCTAGACCAAATTTATGTAACACCTTAAAAAGAAACTGCCATTCAACTCAGTCAAAAGCCTTCTCGGCATCAAGGGAAACAATTACTGCTGGCTCTTTGTGAGTATTAATGTACTGAACAACATTAAGAACGCGTCGTATATTATCTGTGCCATATCTCATTTTTATAAACCCTGCCTGATCTGGGTTTATTATTTTAGGGAGGATGTTTTCCAATCTCCGGGCCAATACTTTTGCCACAATTTTATAATCAATGTTAAGCAAACTAATGGGTCTGAAAGACAATCCTGGGGACTTTTACCTTCTTTTAAAAAAAGACTGATGGAGGCATGTGTCCACGAGGGAGGAATGCCATTTCTCAAAATGTCATTAACAGCGGACATGAATATTGGTTGAATATTTGGCCAAAATGACTTAAAAAATTCAAATGGAAACCCATTAGGTTACATTTTCCGTTTGGCACAGATTTAATTGCAGCCCAAACTTCCTCCGGAGTGATAGTAGCATCTAAGAAGGCACGATCCTCTCCCGTGACAGAAGGTAGAAATATACTTCTCAGATAAGAAGAGATATCTTCCGGGCCAGCCATGTCTGCATTGTACAGAGATGTATAAAAATCCCAGAAAGTGCTGTTAATAATTATTGGGTCGTATGAGATGTCTTCGTTCTGCGTTCTTATCATATTGATTAAGCGACTATTATCTTGATTTTTCAATAAATGGGAAAGCATGCGACTGGACTTATTACCAAATTCATAGTATTTCTGTTTAGTATAAAGTAGTATTTTCTGAACTTGACGGGTGTAGTCTATATTGAGCTCAGATTAGTGCCTTTCAATTCAACAATGTTAGGGATTGTTTGTATATTTGTTCCAGTCGGATCACCTCTTTTTCGAGATTATTTCTCCTCTCTGCTAGAGCCGCTTTTTGGTGAGAGCAGTAAGAAATAAGATGACCGCGCAATGTAGCTTATGCTGCATCCCAGATCATAGCAGAAGATACAGGAGAGTTTTTGTTGTCGAGCCAGAACTGCAATAGGTTACTCCGGACAAAGTTCCAAAAGGATTTATTATTTAAAAAGGATATATTGAATTTCCAAGAGAAAGTTCTAGGCATACGTAACAATAGATCAACACTTAAAAATACTTTTGCATGGTCCGACAAAACTATGGGGTCTGTGTTACAGCTTTGAATTGAATGTTAATAAAAAAGAGAAAAGACACATTTGGGCTCCTGACATTTAACACCAAAAAAATAAAAGAAATAAAATACCGAATCTGCAAGCAGCAGCATTCACCCTCCACTATCCTGTCCCTAAACGACAGAAAAAGAGAACCCAAAAAGATGTCACTGTTATTTCCAAACGCCATACAACTCCCAATTTTTACAGTTCGATCACAGCAACAACCGGATGCTCAAAACGCCGTCCGTGGTCCAGGCCAAAAGAATTAGCCACACTGAGAAGCGTCCCAACATAGTAAGTTCAAAAAGAAGGGAAAAAAATAATGTTGTCTGGGTCTCAGTGTGGATATAAAGTCCATCCTGCTCCATCTTTTCTAAACAAAGCAGGGAAAAAGAAACAATAATGAACATAATACCTCTTTTAAGAGAATCCAGAAATGCAGCGGCAGCCTCAGATGTATCGAAAAAACGGATTCGCCCCTCTTAAGGCATCAGAGATGAGCTGGTAGGCAAATCCATGGTATTCTTGCCTCAGGACCTCCACGGACAGATCGGGGTAGAATCTCAGTTGAGAGCCACCATGGTAGATGTCGTGCTTCTTCTTTGCTGCATTAACCACAGCCTCTCTGTGCGAATATCTCAGGAAACGAACCAGGATACTTCATGGTGGCTTATTCGGGGCCAGAGAAGGAGCTAAAGCCCTGTGGGCCCGTTCGATCGCCAATGCTGGATGATCAGCTGGTAAACCGACCAAGGTCGGTAAAATTTTTTGGAGAAAATGTTGTGCCGCCCTCTACTTCCTCTGGTAAGTTAATGATTTTTAAATTTTTACGCCAATCACGGTTCTCCAAGTCATCTATTTTTAGCTGCAGATGTTTCACTATCTTCTCCATGGCGGCCTATGCTTGTCCCATGGGCGCCGAGGCTGTCCTCTGTCCCGGAGATTCTCCGTTTTTCCAAGTCCGCTGCTCTGCTAGAGAGCAGCGATAGGGAGCTCTCTACCGAGCTGACAGAGGCTTTTAAATCGCCCAGTGCGACATCAATAGTATCGAGTCGAGTGCCGATTGATGCATCCATATCTTTCATCCGGGAGGCCAACGACTTTACTTCTGATAAAATCAGCTCCATTGTAGTTTGGTTGGTTAGCTCCGAGACGCTAGCATTAGCTTCAGCCTGACTTGGCTCTTTTGGAACGGTTTTCTTCTTGGTGGAAGAACCCGGCAGGGAAAAAAATTGGGAAATCTTTTTCAAATCTTTTTTTTTTTGATCGAGGCATCCCCAAAATGTTTCAAAATAGACAAGGACGTATTTAACTGGAGGAAGTTATAAAAATAATTTTAGCCTGGAGCGGAGAAGAGCCTCAAGCCTCCATCTTGGTCCGGACCATGTGACCTCCCGGTCAGTATAATTTTCAAGTCATGAACTATTACAGTCTCCACAGACTGTAAAATCAAATTTTACTGAACAAATTTCCCCATGAGAACAGAATTTTTTTTCAAAAATAAAAAAATCTCAAAATGCACTGTTCCAAATTATTATGCACAGCAAATTTTCTAAACTTTTTATGGATTATAAAGAACTGCGAACAGTCATTCTTTGAATGTGTAGCATTAATGGTCACGTGTACTAAAATCAAAAGCTATTTCAATCAAACACGTCTTAACAGACAGAGTTACACCCCTTCTTCAATATCACCTGCACAATTCTTGCATCAATTGAACTTGTGAGTTTGTGGAAAGTTTCTGCTTGAGTTTCTTTGCAGGATGTCAGAAAACCTTCCCAGAGCTGCTGTTTAATATGAACTGCATCCCAACCTCACATCTTCTGCTTGAGGAAACTCCAAAGGTTCTCAATAGGGTTGAGGTCAGAGGAGGATAGTGACCACACCATGAGTTTCTCCCCTTTTATGCCCATAGCAGCCAATGACACAGAGGTATTCCGTGCAGCATGAGATGGTGCATTGTCATGCATGAAGATAATTTTGCTATGGAAGGTACGGCTCTTGATAAAATCCATATACCTAGCCGAGGTCATTTTCACACCTTCAGGGACTCTGAAGGGACCGACCAGCTCTCTCTCTCCCCATGACTTCAGCCCAAAAAATGACTCCACCTCGTTGATGTCACAGCCATATTGGGACGTGGTGGCCATCCACCACCAATCCACTACTGCGACCATCTGGACCATCCAGGGTTGCACAGCAGCCATCAATGAATAAGTCTGTTTGAAAATGAATCTTCATGTACGGCTGGGCGCACTGTGACCGTTTCCGCTTGTGAGCTGGTTAGGGGCCCAATAGTAGGTTCATGCACCACAAGCCTCTAGAACAGGGGTCACTAACGTGGTGCCCGCGGGCATCCAGTTGCCCGCGGGAACATTGTTAGCCGCCCGCGGTGAAATTTCTAAAAATAGTCATTGTCATTAGGGAGCCCTGCCAAAGAAATTATTTAATTTCATGTTTTTACATTGAAGTAATATTTGTTAATATTTATCATTTTAAAAAAAGTAAATTATAAAAAATGTTTACAATAAATTGCTTTATGCATAAAACTCTTTTCTGTGGTTAAAGTCCAGAACTATGCGCAGACGCCTGCAGGATGTTATTGGAGGGCAGCAGCGCCTCCAGCTGTATGGCTGCACCCACTCTGCCTACCTTAAGATTTTCCTTTAAGTCAGTGGTCCCCAAAATATGGCCCGCGGGCCGGATGTGGCCCGCCTCCACATTTGGTCAGGCCCCCTGAACAATACCAGACTATTTTCATATATGTGCATTTGTATTTGATAAGTTGGACTTTTGCAATAAAATGTTCCTTAGTAATAAACTTTATTTATTATTAACTATTAGTTAGTAACTATTTTATACATGCATATAATTGACATATACCAGTTATATGCATGACATATAACGACATATATGCATAACATATAACAGACCCCAGAAAGGGTCTGTCAAAAAATCTTAAACCCGCCCCTCTCAAAGAGAGAACGGGATAATGGCGAAGAGATTAGGTAAGAGAAAAATTGATTCAGAATGCAGGGCATTTAACCTGCAGTGGACAAATGATTATTTTTTTGTCCAATGCAAAGAAAAGGCTGTCTGTCTCATCTGTCAAGAGGCGGTGGCGGTATACAAAGAATACAATCTGTGTAGACACTATGAATCCCATCATAAAGACAAGTATGATAGCTTGCAAGGCCAAATGCGAGCAGACAAACTCTCAAAGCTAAAAAGTGGATTGTTAGCTCAGCAGAATACATTTGTATGCCAAGCTCAGCTGAACCAGTCATCTGTTCGAGCCAGCTTTCGGGTTGCTCAACTGATAGCAAGCAGCGGTAAACCTTTTACTGACGGAGAATTTGTCAAGAAATGTATGAAAGCTGTAGCGGAGGAGGTGTGTCCCGTGCCGTGAGTCTATCAGCCAGTACAATCACCAGACACATTGAAGAAATCGGGGGTAATGGATATACCCAGCTGCAGCAGAAGGCGAAAGAGTTAGAATTTTTTTTGTTAGCACTGGATGAGAGCACGGACATGCAAGACACCGCGCAGCTGCTCATTTTTATTCGTGGAGTTACTGCAAAATTTGAGATGTGCAAGGAGCTGGCAGCCCTCCAAAGTCTCAAAGGGACTACAACCGGGGAGGATATTTTCGGAAAAGTGTACCAAACCATGGAAGAGTTGGACCTGGACTGGTCAAAGCTGGCCAGTATCACTACTGATGGGGCTCCCAATATGGTGGGCATGTCTCGGGGTCTAATAAGACGCATGAACCGGGAGATTGAAGAGCAAGGTCTCACCACACTGCCACAAGTCCACTGCCTAATTCACCAGCAAGCACTGGGCTGCAAAGTGGTGACGTGGAATTCTGTCATGAAGGTTGTGGTGTCATGCATAAACTTCATCAGAGCAAAGAGTCTTAAACAAAGGCAGTTCCAAGAATTCCTGTCTGAACTGGAATCTGTGCACTGGGATGTGCTGTACTACACAGAGGTCCAATGGTTGAGCCGGGGCAGAGTTCTGAAGCGTTTTTATGAACTGCTACCTGAAATTAACGCATTTCTTCATTCACAAAACAAAACTGTGCCAGAGCTGAAAGACCCAGAATGGAAATGGCATCTCGCATTTTTAACAGACATGACAGAAATGCTGAACAGCTTTAACTTGCAGCTACAAGGCCAGGGGAAACTCATTTGTGAAATGTATTCCCACATCAAAGCATTTGAGGTGAAACTAGAGCTACTTTTGGGACAAGTGAAAAAGCAGTTTTATCCATCTCCCTGCTACACAAAATCTCTCTGCAGAGAACCCAGTGCTCCCTTTTCCAGCTGAAAAGTGTGCGGAAGCACTGGAAATGCTAAAGGTGGAATTCGGTGTGCAATTCCGTGAACTACATATTTATGCAAAAGAAATCCGTCTTTTCCAGAACCCCTTTGTTGCCGACATCGATGAAGCCCAGCCTTCTTATCAGTTTGAGTTGGCCGAGTTACAGAACTGTGATGTTCTGAAAGATGCGTTCAAGCCCAACAGTCTCATTGACTTCTATGCTGCCCTCCCAAACGACACGTACCCTAACATCAGAAAACATGCAATGAAGATGTCCACACTTTTTGGCAGCACGTATATCTGCGCGCAAATCTTTTCACATATGAAACTGCTGAAAACTTCAATGAGATCTAGATTGACAGTTTGAGACTCGCAGTGACTAGAATGGAACCTAACATTCAACTTCTCACCAGTCAGATGCACGCCCACAGTTCACACTGATGAACAAAGGTAAGCTCATTTTTCTGATTTGAATGAGTCATTCTAAGTATAAAAATATAATCATAATAAAATCTGCTGGGATAAAATCCATCTCCACAACCATACTGGTAGTAGTACTGATTGTGCTGTGTAGGTGCTGTATCACTTAGTTCAGTTTCTCAGCCTGCTTGCTTTGTGGGTTTCACAGGGAAGTTGATGAGCTGCAAACAGCGATATCTACAAGCTATTGGAACCTACAAAAAGATTATAAGGAAGGAACACAAGAACTTTGACTGCCTACTCATATGAGCCATTTAAGTAAGAGATTCTGCTCTGACAACTAAGCTGAACTTGGACCTTTTAAGATCGTGCACAGCACAACAGAAAGTTTATGTTCCATGGACTTTTTTTATGTGGAGAACCCAGAGTGTTATTTGGTTATTTATTTCATAAATAGTGTTATTTATTTCCTGACTTTTGTTCTGTGAAGAATCCAGAAAAGGTTATTTGATTGTGCTTTCTGAAAAACAATACATTTTATGTTTAGGCACTCTTGCAATCGTCACACTTTTTCTGTTACAAACTGATCCCGGCCCCCCATCAGAGAAGGGACAAGTTATGTGGCCCTCACAGGAGAAAGTTTGGGGACCCAGGTTTAAGTGAAAAAAGAAAATAATTATTTCTGAAGTTTTTCTTATGGAACCTTCTTTACAATGAACAAATTGTTGGGAAAAAAAGATCTTATGTGTCAAAACATTTTGTACATAGCGCACATCTGAGTCTGTGGGGGTGGGCATGCTAAAACTTAAATTTTATTGGTCAGTTTGCTGCAGTTTATTTGGCGGTTTTTCTGTAAGCTAAAAATGAATGAGCGGAGTTTGAACGTCCCGTAGTTCTTAGAGCGGTCCTGTGGATCCCGGAGGAGATTTTCACCGTGTGCGGTTCTGGCGGGTCGCCGGTTTATGAGCTTCTTTGATGTTTCCCGAACCGGAGAGCTGGCAGGTCCAATTAGCGGACATCTACCGCTCTTCCTCAGTGTTGGGCTAAAACTGAGGGTTAAATAATTTAATCTAGTCGAAACGTTGCCTAAAAGAGTAAAAATTAAGCAAACATTGTTGCTTCACCTTCTCCTCCGTTGGACGTCTGACACCACCTGAACCTGGGAATCAACATCCTTCTCTTTCGGTGGATCACACGGGTCGCTTCGCTTCCATGTCTTTGCTATTTAGCATCGTTTGTGTAAAAAAATAAATAAATAAATAAAGGGTGTGCTGCTTTAGTGGTTTGTGCTGGTATTGTGCAGCGCGCACATGATGCGGTTGGAGAGGTGCGCTCTTGCAGGTCAGGTGCAGTGATAGTTTCGTGCGTACCCTCCGATCTGTAGGACATTTTTTTCGACATTTGCTGGTGTCAGCCAACGGGTGACCAGTCGGCTCTTAAGTTTGCGAAACCCCACCAGAACCGCGCACAGTGAAAAAACCCCGGCGGGATTTTAGAACAACGGGAGGTTCAAACTCCATTCATTAATTTTTAGCTCACACAAAAAGCAAACTGACCATTAAGATTCAGGCTTTGGCGTGCCCTTTGACCCCCACAGGGTCACGCTGATGTGCACTATGTACAAAACGTTTTGGCACAAAACATCTTTTTCTCTCCACAATTTTGTTAACAGTAAAGAGGGTTGGATAATAAAAAATAAAAAAATACAATAACTTTCCTTTTTTT
>CAEGAD010040958.1:0-67808 GCA_903067055.1 Poeciliopsis paucimaculata | reverse complement strand
CACCGTCACAACCACACAGCACAATAGAACCCGATCAAACCGTTATACCTAGGATTTCTGTCGGCTAATGTGTCTCTGAGGTTTTGAAAATGGGCAGACAGCTCTAAGATGGTGTAGTGTGTGCTGGGACTTACACTAAGGAAATGAGGAAGGGAGGGTCAGTGGAAGCACCGGAGTTGAACCTTTTTTTATTCAGAATCATCAACAGAAAGAGAAAAAGGCCGAAAGAAACGATAAAGCCGATAATTGAAATGAAGTCGATAGTTTTAATTTATCGTTCGATTAATTGATTTATTGTTTATCGCGACAGGCCTAGCAACAGCCCTCCTAGGAAGTATATTTGGTTATACTAGCTTGCTGGCAGGGTGCTTACTAAAGAGCCCAGCATGGTTGGCCTGAAGTCAAAGTGTCAATGTGTGGTCATGTGATTTTCAGACATTTGTTTTTGCACCTTTCACCGTCCACAAGACACACCAGGTCGAGCTCCTCCCTCTGCAGCATGGTGTTTTACCATGTGTGATATACAACATTGTGTTGAACACAGCAATCATAGCAGAGAACAACGATTATTACGAGTTCACAAGTTTAGAGGAGGAGGAAATAATGACAGACTGGAAAATCTCATTTTTATTCCATGTTGTATAAAGAAAGAACAGAAGGTTTTGGTGTGATGTCCTCCCACTGCATCGGATAAGAACAGATCAGGGAGAGTTTTATAGTTGTGCATAAGTTTCTAATTGTTTAAGATCATTTGGATTGTTTTATACATTCCTGCTTTAACTCTTTCAGTTGGGTGGGAAATGACGCCAAGAGATAAGTTGATTGGCTAACAGACCACGCACACAGCTGGTCTTGATGCTCAATTTAGTTTTTTTTATTTTATTTTTTACCGAAATCAGATTTTTTTGGTGTGGTTTTCAATACTTGTAATTAAATGCGACCGCAAGCAGACTTGTGTGAACGCTTTACGACCTTAAAACGACCCACGTACACAAGAGAACATAGATCTCAAATGGCCTTGCTCTGTTTATGGAAGTAATAATGGATGGAGCGTTCTATGGCTAGATTTTAAAATTATGTTGTATCGTCATTCGGTCATAACATGAAGGAAGCTAATGAAAAGAAAGCATAACTAGTATGTTTAATGGCGCATAGAACTTTGGAACATGGCGTCACCGCTCTAGATGAGCGCCATCTTCAGGGGCCATAAACATAACCGACAAAAACGACTGTCTCACAGATATTTTGTCTAAGTTACTTAAAATAATTTAACAATGGCACAAACTTACTGCGTTATTGGATGTAATGTCCGATCACACGACCGAAATGGTAAAAAGATGGAAAACGGACTTTTCTTTCACTGTTTCCTACCTGTAAACAACGCAAGGGGGCTAAGCTATTGGAGCTAACAAAAAGTAGATGAATAGCCTGAGTATCAGTGGTGAGATGTCCTGATGTTACGTTCTCCAACATCCCAAGATATCTACAAATTTGCTTCATACATGTCCATTCTGGTGAGTGTCTAAATTCGCTCTGTTGATGATGTGTTATTTTTTGCTATGATTTTTTTCCAGGTTTACTCATGTTCAGTTATGTTGAGTTCATTTAAGTGGGTCAACCTTGTTTAGGTCAGGCTTATATTTTTTTATGTAGCATAGTCCCAAGTTTTGTCAGTGGACATTGAGGTTATTCCATTATTGTGAAGTAAACTATTTAAGTTTTCTAGTGTTATCACATTTCCAGTATTAATACTGATGTGTGTTCTGTCCTCTTCAAGGCAAACTGACGTATGAAATAGATTAGATCAATCCAGACTGGGTTCCAGCGCTTAATATGGGTCACTGCGACATAAAGGCCACAACATTGGACTGACATGCATCCATAAGAGGCGATACAGCAAGACCATGGTGGATCAACAAGTGGGACAAGTGGGAGCGCAAGTTACAGAGACTGTAACTTGCTCTCCTCTTCTATAGCAGAGGCTATAGAAGAGGAAACTCCAGGAGAGGAGCTCAGCAAGGCTGCACACTATTAAACTGACTGAAGTTCAACAATTTGTGTTGAAATATGTGTACAGTTGGAAGTGGCTGTTTTCTCTCGTTTAACAATTTAATGTGGTAAACATTCATGAAACGGTTTGATTCAAGCACTTCAAGTTGCATGTAAACAGGTGATGAAATGAATTAGTTTAAGTAAAAATTTGATATTTATAATATTACAGGTAATAAACATGTAATGAAATATTATATTTTTAAATAAACATTTTATGTGAGTAAAGTAAACAATTATATAATCTGACATTTGGCAGTCAACATTTAATGTAAACAATCAAACCAGATGAAAAAGCCCATATTTAAATATTTACTGTGTAATTAAACAATTCAGAGTCAACAATAAAGGTGACAAGTAAATGTTATTAAACATTTACTTGTTTAATAACAAGTAAATGTTACTTATAGATGATACTTTAAGTAAAAATTTGTTGTATTTAACATATTTCAGGTAAGAAGTAAACATGTAATGAAATAGATCCTGTCCTAGAATTTTATGTAATTGAACATTACAGGTAACAAATGTGATAATCATCTGAGGTAATGCATTTTATGAAAATTATTTAAATATAAAATGAGTTAAAAAAATAAAAAAGGGGTGAAAATGTAATAACGATGAGTGAGCTTCATCTACACAGTCTAGTACAACAGTTTCACACTGATTTTGAGTTAATAGGGCACACGATTTGGAAGCTATTGAAGAAAACATAATAAAATTATTTAAAATATTGAATATGACTTAAAATGTTAATAGAGGATAGTATGCCTCATGTATTAGCATGAATTACCATTTTTTGTGTCAGTGGGTCACGAGGCAAGGCATTTATTTACAGGAGTGTTTTGTTCGGAAATTGACGGCCGCCAGGTGAACCACCGAATGCTTGAGGAGGGAGTGGTAGAGAACAGCTGGCCGGAATCAGCGTTCATAAATCGGATCAACCTTGAACTAAACGCCCCTTACTCCGCGGAGCGCAAATATCCAACATCCAACTTGACAACAACTTCACTGTGGTCGGTAACACAATGAAAATGCCAGAATAAAGTTTATTTTGGTCTGTGGCTTTTAAAGATGGCGCCAAGCGACTGCGGGAGACGTAAACGTCACACGTAGTGACGTTGGTTCCAAAGCTCTATTTACTGCAGCTTCTGTAGAGAAGTCTGCTTGGATGTGAAGACAGAACCAGGAGTGGTGGGATTGGGATGTGATGTTTAAAAATTTCAAAATAAATATAATTTTCAGCCATTACATCTGTCTTCTGGTTCAGAGTTATGACCCATGTCTTGCGTCAATTACGTTTGATAAAATTTGAAAAGATTGTTCAGATCTCCAATGCCTTTAAAACTATGGGGTATATTGTCTAATTTAGTGGCACAAATTAATTTTAAAAAAAGAAATTTTTTTTTGGTGAAAAGGCTGGATCTGGCCGTTCTGACTGCTATAAAACAGTTGGACATAGGTTGCATTTGGGCCAAAAAACCCTCAGATTTGGGTCTCATTCTCCAGGCACTGAAGCCTCAGTGCCTGCAGAGAATGTGAAAGAAAGCTGACTGTCTTTACCAGGCAACCGTTTCTTCATATTCCACACAGCTACACATGTTGACTGCCACTGATACTGGAAGACATCAACCTCCCTGATGATCTTTCCTGAGTTGATTTTCTGTTTTGTAAAACCATGCTGATTGCTTCACTGGCCGGTCGTCAAACTGGCAACCCTCTACCTTAATTTCTAACAACTCAAGATTCACTCCTACTACAAATTATGGAAGCAATCAAATATGAAATGGAGAAATTCTTGGATGCCTTTTACCGGGTGTACAGTATATATGTCGAGGTACTCGAATCACTCGAGGAATCGTGTGTGTGTGTGTGTGTGTATATATATATATATATGTGTATGAATTGTGCTTGCTTATTTGTTATAAATGTAGCAGAGAGCAGCAGTGAGGACCCAGGAATATGGCGAGCTGCAGATCAGCAAGCTGAGTCACATTATCTATGTAGGACGCTGTGATTACTTGGCCTTAATAAATCACACAGGAGGTGTGTTGGAGTAGTGCGGTTATGTAACCGGTGCTAGGCGGTGTTGTGAATAGTGAAGGGACAGACAAAATGGGCTTAAGTGCAGTGCGTGAAAACATCTTCCTTCATCAGGCCCAATAACAAATAGAGACAAACAAATATAGAACAATCATTAATCCTTGGTTTAGATTTAGTTCATTAACTATGATGTGTAGTTCTTTTCCTTTTTTTCTTTTAATAGTGGAGGCATAACAAGTCATTGACAGGACATAACAGAGTGGTGGGATGAAGTAGAAAACCCTCCAGGTATTGATATAGATTTTTATTCATTACAAAAGAAAGGGAAACTAAATCAAACTTGGTTTGACTTAGTATAAGAGCAGATTATTTTAGTTTTCCCCTTTTTTTGTAACATGATAAAAATATCCACTAATGTTGTATAACAAGTTTCATAATCTATATTGAGTCTCCTGGAGCTCTAATGTAGCAGGGATTCATCAACTCTGCCTCCACTGGGTGTGCTGAAAGTGGGCAAAGGTCCATGAAAACGTCTCAATAACATCTTTCAAACCGAGCACCTCTCCTGGCACAGACAAATCTGCCTTACCTATCAGGGTTTCCCCCAGTGTATTATAAGCCTGGCTTACTTACCTCCTGCCTCAGGCTAAGCTTGTTTATATATATATATATATATATATATATATATATATATATATATACAAAAAATAGTTTTATTTTTTTTTAACACACCAGTAACCCCTTACTGCATGTGTCTCTGCTGCGCTGAGGATTTCACCAGCAGAGCACAATTGTTCTCTAAAGATGGGTTTATAGATGATTGAATAGGGCAATAAACTGATGGAATGGAATGTTCTATTTATTTTCTATCATTTACATAATTTAAACAGAATTTCTAGACCTTTTGAATAGAAAAATTGGATTCTGACTTGAAAAGTGACCCTAAAAATTATAATCGAATCATTGCTAGACACTGAAAGATTAGTATCTCTTGTGTTGACTCTTCCTTACAAAGTCTTAAACTCGTGTATCTAAAATTACTGCCCTAAATTGTTTTCAAATTATAAAAGAATTAAGTTTGCTTTAGAAATGTGAACCACGTCATAAATTTTTCCACAGAAGGACTATTTAATCCCATATTCTATGTAGTCTTTTATCTCTCAGGACATTTCTGTCAGGCAAAACTTTGAGTCGTGTCGTCGTGTCTCGAGGCGGTTACAGCTACCGCCTTACGAGCCATTTACTCTTGCTGGCTAGCTTTTTTAAGACTAACTCTGAAGTAATAGGTTTAGTGAATTTAACATGGTGCTCAAACACCAGTCTTACCAGTTGATACTGTGAAGGGAAATGATTATCAGACTATAAAGATTTTCTTTTTACTTGATATTATATGTCTAGAACATACAGAGGTGGGCGTGATACCCTCAGTTATAAATAGTGTTGAATCAGTCATTAGGGTGAAGCAAATGGGTGTGAGTGTTGTGATCATTTGAGTTGGTGAAACCTGCAGAAAACCAAATATCTTGCCGTCCTTCTGTGGTTTCTATGTGTGTGTGCCCAGGGAAGCCATGCTGCTGACAGGAAGTATATTCTGGTGGAACCAGGGCACTTCTCCTTCCTCTGCCTTCCCTTACTTAATTAATGTAAAGTGTCTTAGAGTGCTTAAAAATGTATTATGCAAATAATATATCATTTATTATGATTTATAAATTAGAAAGTATGATCGTTCTGAAAGAATAATCAGCTGTGCTGTTAATAGTGAAAATGTTTAGTCATGTATTCTGTCCCTCCTGGACACTCGGTAGGAGTCTGGATCAGTGCAGTTGATTTAAAATCTATTCTAGTTGGACACATTTCTTTAAAGTTTGGAGTGACGGCTCAATACCTTTATCAAATACTTGCTAAGAAAGAATCTGAAAGTAATTATCTACATTAATCATTTTCCACGATGGATTCCTGAACGTTTTAAGTCTGGAATGTAACTTTCCGGAACTTTTATATGTGCTCCTGGAAAGAAATGGAAAAAACCCTCACATAGCTTGGACAGGAAGTACAGCTGACTATTTAAAGACACAATATCTCACTCATTTGTGACATCAGTGCATTTGAGTGAAACATTGATATTCAGCATGGGTGGGTGGGCTTAAATGTTTAAGAACAAAAATGCTAAAGTCCTTTTGTGATACAAAGTTAACAGAGAATGTGACTCATGAAAAGTATTGTGTTTGTCTAGTTTGGTCCTTGTTCCAAAAGTGGAAACGCAGGAAGAAGAAAAGTTAGTTTCCTGGAAGTTTGTCCCAGATTTGTGGTTCATAGAAGCTGAATGCTGCTTCTCCATGTTTTGTTCTGTACGTAGAACAGACTAGAACCTGAAGCCCTGAAAGGTCTGGAAGGTTGATACAACAACAGCAGATCTTTAATATATTGTTGTGCTAAGCTGGTCAGTGAGTTATAAACTAACATCCATATTTTAAAGTCTATTCTCTCAGTGAAGACCTTTAGAACTAGGTGAAGTGCTCTATCTTCCTGGTGTAAGTCAGAATGTCAGCAGCAGCGTTCTGGATCAGCTGCACCTGGAGAATTGATTTTTTTTTCTCCTTTTTTTGTTTAGGCAGACCTGTGAAGAAACTGTTGCAGTAATCAGTGTCAGTTATCTACTGCAACAGATAAATGCATGGATGAGTTTATCTAGAGCTTACTAAGATGTTGGTTCTTTAATCCTGTAAATATTCTACAGGTGATAAAAGGCTAACTTTTATCACCTGCGCTGAAGTTGATAAAAGTTAGGCGATAACTTCTATTCTGACTAGAATGGAAGTTACATATTGCAGCTTTAAGACCGTACCAGTGTGTTATTGCATCTGATGCAGTGCAGCGCTTTGGTTCGTTTGATAGCTGCAGGCAGCTGGATTTGGGCTTCAACTGATCGATTCTGTTCCAGGTGTGTAACTCAGCTCAGTGTAGAGTGGTCTACATAACTTACACGATTTAAATACGGCGACATAAAGTTTTGGTTCTGTCCATCTTTATTTCTCCTTTGCAGCTGCACGACAAACCTGAATGTTTCAGTGACAGCGGGGAGTATTCTCTTTGCTTTGGTGGCACTTCTTAATGTTGCTCTTCAGAACGCTCCCCAGAGATCACGCATCAACATTCTGGATGAGTTCAGGATGTGTTCAGGTAGAGAAATGAGCTGTATTTGTTTGGTACGCGTGTGTACCGAACATGAATATTTTCGGTACAGATTCAATTGCAGCCCTAAATAAAGAAACAGAATAGTGTGGATGCCGAGTCAGCTGCTAGCTGACTCGGCATCCATGTCCTGCATCCTCTGCCCTGCTCCCAGATTCTACTCTGTAATATTTCTAGTTGTTAGATATCCTTTAAATAGTGATTATTTTCAGCCAATAATCTCCTGCTGACTAATGTATGTGTGAATGGCAGCTCCGGGAGCAGCTCTATGAACGCCTAGAAAACATTTCTTTTTGTGTGTGAACTTGTGGTGGTGGGCTCTACTTGTTGTAACATGTTATTGATGCCCCTGTTTGAATGTGTGTGTTATCATGTGCACATGCTCTTAGCACATACAGAGCACATTGTTAGAAAAACTGTGGCATGCTACATTCAGCTTGCCAAGTTGGGGGTGATGGATGAAGGCAGCAAATGTTGGCAACACACAGAGCTCATGGCGAGGAGGATATAAAAACCCTGAATTAAGAGTTTTCATATTGATTTTTTTAAATGTGGGTGTTCAATTTATTTAACTGCAAATTAGAAAATGGTAAAAGTTGTATCCACTAGCCCATCACAGGTGGCTATTTTTATTCTCAGAATCCCTTCTATTGGCTTCAGTTTGGCTGTAGAATCCAGTGAAGTGTTTAAACTGAATTTATAAAGCAGAGCGATACAGCACATAGTTTCACAAATTAGCTTGAATTTGGATGTTTTCTCACCTGATAGTCTGGTGGACTTGGTTCTATTGGGGATCAAGGTTGAAACCAAACCCTTTGAAAAATCTTGTTCCCCTTCTCGCCTGTAGTGGTGCTGCACCAGGAATCACTGTAGAAAAGAAGAAAACCTCAGAACAAGACACTGAGCACAACTTCATTTTTTACAAAATCTAAACAAGTGGTGTAGTGTCACATTTCAGTGGTTGTAGGATTTGTCTTTAGCAAAAGACCACAAGTCATTTCTCTAGCGCTGGACATCCACATTTGTTTTGGCAGTATTTACCCAGAATGCCCAGCGCTGTAGTCCACTTCCTGCTTGTAGAGCGATCTCTGGTCCACTTGGCACTTACAAATCCATTCAAACCGCACACACGGGTGTCTGCGGTTTGAAAACCATTAAAATGGGTGCATCTCTATCAAATGTTTTCTGGACAGCTGAATTCTGAGTGTTTGGCGTTTCTGTGTGGTAACCTGCAGTGTCAGTTCCTACATTTTGAAGAATATGTTATACTTTTTTCTTTTTTTTCCTGTGAAGCGTCAATATTTGCAGGGTTGTAGCTAGGCCTGTCTCGATAAACAATAAATCAATTAATCGCTCGATAAATTAAAACTATCGTGTTTGATCGTGCTGTATGGTGTCCAACAATGGGCACAAAATAATGGCTACAAGTCCAGTTAACTTATTGTAAAACCAGGCATTAATCAATACTTTACGACAATCTACCTGTAATGCATGTGGCTAACGTCAACGTAAAGTCCTGACTGAATGAAAATCATTACAATCTATTTATGTCACGCTAACAAAGACCAGCTGAAAAGTTACCGGGTTTATCAACTGCGGTAGTGATTTCGCTCCAACTCCTCCTCTTGTCATTTCTATTTTCTTTGCACAAAATGTTAAAAAAACATTAATGTTGTACAACATTAATGTGGCGCTATCATCTCCATAGCGCCGTGTCAGCTGCTTGGGATTCCCTCCATAATTTTCCCTCAGAAAGCTCGGAGGAGAATCCGCACTTTCTGATTGCAACAGGCTGCATTAACGCTCCCAGTCGGGGAAAACCCCTGATTTGTTTAGATTTTATTCAAGTGCATTTTTTGTTAATGGAGACTGAGAATCCATTTTATTTTTTGTTTTTAGATGTTTTGTTTATTTTATCAGTTCCAGCATTAAGTGTTCTTTTGAAAATAAAGTGTCTCTATCTTTGGCAGGAAATCGCATGCATTATTACATCATTTCTATTAAATCAGTGTAAGAAGGTATTGAAACAATATTATCGTTTATCGCAATAATTTTTGAGACAATTAATCGTTCAGCAAAATTTGTTACAGTGACAGACCTAGTTATAGCTCCCTTAGTTTTAGTTTGACAGCACCTGGAAACACGCCTTTCTTCAAAGATTACTGGACAGTATAAACCACTGATAAATAGGCCAATATGAACAAATATTAGTGTTAATTTATCATCTCTTTCATACATTAAACTTGATACCAAAAGTGATGTTTAAAGGGGCAGTACTATGTATTTGCAATTTTCTAGCATATCAAGTAACTGTTAGCTTTACTGGTTAGAAAAATGTTGCATAATGAAATATGACTTAAAAGAAATTTGACTTTGTAATTTAATGCCTGCCTTGAAATTGGGCTTCTGCCTCTTGAAAAAACACTTTTGGAAACTCTGCCGTCAGGAAGTTATCAGAACATGGCTTGTCTGTCAACCCCGTAACAGCGTTTTTATCAGTTATGCACTTAGATGTTGCTCCCATAATGAACTTGGTAGATGTGCAGTTCAACCAGGTGTCTTCTAATTGAGACTGGCTAGTCTGAAGGAGTCATTGGGGAGGGCTCGGAAGCTTTGAAACTGCAGCTCTGAGGAAAAGCTGCATCTTAAAGGCAGCACTCTGTCCACTCAGGTTGAACGGTTGCATTAAAGGATTTCTCAAAAATGCATGAAAGAATAACGGTAACACCTTTTTTAATGAAGGAATAACATAACATTTTAATAAGCATATTTTACTAGCTTAACTAGCTACTACAGAATGCAGCAATATTTTTGTTTTCCAGTTAGTCAATCGTCAGAATATTTAATATATTACTTAATTATTAAAATTATCTTTTCCAAGAGCCCACTCTCATAGGCATAATTTAATCCAAACACCTAGCAGTTTGTCATACTTTTGCTTTTGACAAATGTAACACATGTGACATTTTTCTGTCTGTGTCCCTAACCTTTCCATACCGTTGTACTGTGGACCCTGCACAGACCTATTTGGGTGTCACATGGTGTCTGGTTCTTGGGACAGTCAGAGCTGCGACAACCATGAACAGAACTATTCTGCAGTGTGCAGATCCTCAATAGCAACCAGTAGTAGGTTGGAAGAAGTTAGACCTCATGAATGCTGGTATTTGTTGATGGGTTGGTGTTGCTGTCTGCTGCTTGTGGTGTGTTGAGTTGCACTGTCCTGTTGGAGGAAGTGGTTGGGCTTCAGCAATGTTTAGTAAGTGGTTTGCATCAAAGTAGCATCTACATAACTTGAGCTAGAACTAAACGTTTTGTTGTTCCTCTGTTAGCTTTTTAGAATAATTCTAACCAGAGTTGTTTGCATGCAATCTTGAATTTGGTTTTTGATTTTTCTAAAAAGAGTCATGAGGTGAAATTGTTAGTTATGTCTGTTTAGTAGAAGACTTTCATTTGAAAATCAGGCAACAGATCTGTGGGTAGATCAGCCTACCCACAGATAGGCTGATCTACCTATCTGTGGGTAGGTAGATCAGCCTACCCACTGATCTACCTACCCAGGTAGGTAGATCTGGGTAGGTAGATCTACCTACCCAGATCTACCTACCCAGCTGCATTAGCAGCTTCTCTTCCTGCTGCTTCTCTTCCTGCAGCAGGAAGAGAAGCTAATGCAGCTTCTCTTCCTGCTGCATTAGCTTTTATTTCTTATCAGACAGTTCATCTGACTTGACGAATAAGGGGGTTTTCTATTAACGGCTAGAGATTTGGCTCTCAACATAGACAAACCAATCGTCTTAAGAGAGGTGATGGTGGGATGGAAAGAGTGACCTGGATTTGATATTTTGTTGAACCAGAAACTCTAGCTATGGTATTTGATGCTTGTTTACCACATGTCGGATAGCAGCACAATGATGACCTTCACCACAATGTGGTCTTCTGATAAATTGTTTTGCATCACCATCAGGGACTGCCTGAGCTCAGAGCTGCTTCACAGGTTATTGTCTTTATATAGGTTTTCAGGACAGTGTTGCTGTCAGGCAAGTTGTAATTGTTAACTATTATTGGTACTGTTGTTGTCTGGAGACAAAGAGAAAGAAATGCAATTCTAATGATTCTAACAGCAAAAACAGCCGATTCATCGTGAAACGATTTGAATAAACATTAATTTTCAATTCCAAACAATTATGATTTCTGCTTTATAAAGTGTGAATGTGGATAAAGGTTCCATATAAATGTCTCCTATGTATACAAAAACCGTATTGTGGAAGTGGGCTGTTTGCCTCTGCTGCAATGTTCCCAAAGTGCTCAATTTGAATTTTGCAAACCTTGCACACGGTGAGGCTAATATCAAGTTCTGAGTTCCCAGACATTTTGCAAAAATAAGTGAGTCCTATTGAAGGCATGGCTGATTAAATCCCCCCTCCTCACTTTTTTAATAGTTTCTTGTTTATTGTGGTGCTTTCTGCACATGCTGATGTTCCGGTACTGGCTGCTTGGCGATGTTGGATCATCGTGCTCAGTCAAGCCTGTTGCAGTAAGCAATCAATCAATAAATTGCATTAGGGCTGTATAATTATATCGATTCTATGATATTTACCGATTAAAAAAAATTTTTTTTCCCCCACCCTCGGAAGGTATTGATTTTTCATCTGTGAGTATCGATACGTTAAACCCTAGGGGTTTTTAACGTCTGGTTTGTGACGGTGTAGCAGCAAGACTCCAAGAAAGTGAGACTCCCACAGTCTCACTTTCAACTTACACTTAACGTACACATTATAAACTACACGAGAGTTTTTAAATTGTGTTAATAGGCCAAGTAAAACAAGAGTTATGCTAAAATAAGTAAACCATATTTTTCTGAATGTCAGAAAAATGAGAAAAACTGGCTTTTCCGGTTATGTGAAAGGGAATGAGCTTCCAAAAGTAAAAAACGAAATGCAACATTAGATTCCTTTAGTTTTGGAAATCTCAAATCTTCAATAAATAACGATGGCTGTATTTTATTGCTAAGAAAGGAAGTAAAGTTGCGCAAGTCGCTGTGAAAGAGAAGCGGAACCGAGTAGCGGCCAAAGCAGTGAGATCGCGAAATTAGTGCAAAGTTTGGATATTGGAACGACTAATCTACTTCGTAATTTGTTTTTAGCTTAGTGGTTTCTGTTCTGCATATAAAGGATTACCTGAAGAATGAACACACAGCATATAGTGGTGCTCTGTTTTGAGCTGGAAAACAAAGAGGGGAAACACGCAGCTGCAGAATGGGTGCAGTGAGGATTGCCATGTTGACGATCATTCTTATTAGCAACTGACAAAGAGTACCAGTGACTGACAGAATTTACCAGTATTTAAATTCAGCGATTTAAAAAAAACACAACTTTATTTATTTATTTATTTTTTTGATTACTTGATTATTACATAACCAGGATAGTCAACCACTAAAATAATTTACAACAACCAAGAGAGGCAGGGGAACCTCAGATGATTAAACAAGCCTTGTTCTGTAGAATATGGTCATTTGGTGCATCAAGGGTAAAACTGAAGCACACTAGCTGTCATTTGCCAGCCTTCTCTTCAGCTTCCTCTGGGTTCATGAAAGCAATAAATACACACAAACCCAGAGAGTGTGTTTCGGGTTGATGTTTCAGAATGCTCCGTCTGTGCTCTGGGAGTTCTTGTCTCTTCTTGGCCACACTCTGCTGAAAGCCATTTGCACCATGGCTGTCAATTTTTCAAAAGACATGCACACTTCCATGTTAAGCCTGGCTGCTCAGGTGGAAGTGGCTACATAGTACCTGACTTTCAAAATGTCAGAACCCCTCAGTGCTTTAAGAAGCTTTAACAAGCTTATCATTTCAGGGCAAAAACATACCAGTCAAGTCGCCTGTATTGGTCGGAAAACTACAATATTCTAACAATGTTTTCCTCTATCTTCCCGTATTATTAATTTCCCGATCACTTACCACATGTCAGAAGCAATGCGCCATGCAAGCGCATCCAGCCTGCTGCAGTGTCTTGTTGTGTCGGTTTGAATGTCTTTCTCTGCCGTTCAGCTCTTTTAGTCAAATTATGCTCACAGCAATAAAACATTTTTCGTTTCATGCCCAAGGATACAACAAAGGTTCATCTAATTTGTTTTTGCTTCCCTAAAACTTGAGATGTTCCCCCCATGAAAGTGATGATTCACAGTGAGAGTGTTATTTACAGATATTTGTCATTTATCATAAATATCTACACATTGAAAGGCCTAATATGCATATAGCCGTAAAAGTGTTCTTTTCATGGGTTATCTAAGATTGCTCAGACTTATAACCACTGTGTGATTAGTGTCCAGTGGCAGATTTTAGTCAGTGATAATAATAATAAAAGCTCTTCGACAGTTTTTTTTTTCTTTCTTTGAGATTATATTAACTATGTTAAATTTTTAAAATTAAAGTACATGTCGTCTTGTGCTCTGTGCATACACTGTATGGTAGAATGCATTCTGTGTCACACCATCAAACTGCCAAAAAATTCTAAAAAGAGTGATGTTTTTCTGCCAAAAGTGACTAAGGCCCATTTTTTGCCCAATAAAATGCAATTAGTACCTGAAAAGACTTGGCTTCACTCAAAGGGAGTGAACCATATCTCATAGAAATGGTTTAAATTTGTAAAACAAAGAAATTTGCGACAATTCCCTTGTGTGTTTTCATTTAGACTCTATTTTAGAAATTATATACATGAGAATATCCTATCAGATACCTATCAGATTCAGAGTGGTTGACAGGTAGTTATTTTAGATTCCTTGTAAACCTGTCTTAAAGTGTAAAAGTTACTGGTCCTCGGTTTTCTGTTTTTGGGACAGCTCACAGCCAGTGGTGGAAAATCTTTCCCCATTTTTAAATCCGAAAAAACCCCCCCAAAAAACAAAACGTAGCACAGTTCATGTTGTAGAATGAAACTAGAAATGCAGTCAGAGAGCTGAATTAGAGGACTTCAAGATTTTGAGATGAGAACAAATAGACGATGACCTGTGATCTGGGTCTTCTTAGTTTAATCTCGTCTTTTTTTGTTAGAAAGCGCTCTATTCAGCCATTCTTGGATTTTAGTAAAAACAGAAGGACTCATTAGACACACGTGGTTTTAGAAAACATGAGTTTTCCTTTTTTTAAATATCAATGTTACAGTGAAGTGTTGAAATGACTTTGTTTTAAGATGAAAATTCTAAGAAATAACTCTGCAGTTGTTCCTAAACGAGGGTCAGAACTCTGAAGAAGATAACTGCAGTGAGGTTAACTCTTGTTTTTTTTTGTTTTTGTGTGTGTTTTTTTGGTGTATTTATTTGCCCCTGAATGAGCCTGAAAGCAGGTGTCGTCATGTTCTCAGTCTTTGTCCACTGCAGTCGGGACAGTTCCTTGGTGAACATATTTTCCTCCCATAACTGTTTGCAAATCATCATGAAAGATACCCATATTATGGCTTTATTAGCTAAGACTTTTTCCTGTTTGAAGTTTCTCCAATTCTGTGCTCCATTTTGAGCTTGATGTTGGTTTAATGAAGACTCATTTACTTGTTGGTCATGATTATATCCTAAGGTGTTATCCAAAGTGTATGCAGCTTGTGTTTATAAAAAGTTGTCAACATGTGAATTCTACTTATAAATGTTTCTGTAATTCCACAAATATTGTGTCTTTAAATGTTGTATTTCATATGAGCAGTTTGTGAGTTGAATTCATCTTCTTTCAGAGTATTTTCATTAAATGGGCTATTTCCCGTCAGTCAGATGAGGACTGGATTTTTTTGATGCATGTCAGGGTTAGGACACAAATAACTTTGGGTACCATTGCCATATGTACCATGTAGTTTTTCTTTATGCGCGCTCTGTCTGCCTCTCACCTGACTTGGTGTATGTGAGCATTGGTGACAGAGAGTAGGAAGTGGGTGTTTTTGTCCTGGTTTTGTCAACTTTGGTGTTGTTGATTTTGAGAGTTTGCAATGAGCCTGCGCAAGCCAAACAAATGTTACTCTCAGTTCAATGTGTAAACTATTCATCCTGCACCAAAAGTAGAAGAGTCACCATGTAGGGACAGAACTTTATATTACTTTGTGCCATGATCTTTTTTGTGCAGCGGGGCATCCTCTTTGGATAATGGTACAGGAAGCACCGGGAATCTGAAAGCTGTCTAAACAAGCCATAAACAAAAACAGCTTGTTCAACAGCACACAGTAATGGTCTACTTCTAAGGTGCAAGTCGAGCAGAGGCAGGACGTCACTCAGAGAGCTGAGCTTTGATACAGAAAGCAGAACTTTCTTGGTTTAAAATAAACAAGTAATGTTGAGAAGATTGTTTGTATCCTTTGAACCCAAAGAGTTTCAGTATCTATAAACTAAAATCTCTTCCAGAGATTCGTGCTAAAAGTCCTATTTTCTTTTCCTGATCGTCTCTCTGTGATTCAGACAAGTAACCTGTCTCCTAATCAAACGTCTGACAAAGAAGACTGTAAATCCTGAAGGTCTCCTCACATTTCTGACAGTGTTTCCATGCTTTCTCAGATCACCTGGTTTAAAAGAAAAATCTGCACAAGGTGGAATGTTCTGCCTGAGAGGAGGGGCAGTAACCCATTCCATGAGCACCAAGAGAAATGGAGCTTCAAGCGAATTAGATGCAGACAGGTTGCTATGGAAATTGTGGGTGCACTAATAAATTGAACCGATTTTCTTAATTTTAGGTTATCACGATACTTGCTTACATGTGAAACTCACCTTATCTACTGATCTTATCCACCTCAGAAAATGTCTGAAAGTGCAGAGTTGGTGTAAAGCCGAAGTGACCATAGGCTTCTTGCTGACCAGACACACACAGACAACATCAAAAAATGATGCCACTCAGATTGTTGTAGTGACTTGCTTACAAAATCCCTCTCCCTTCTCTTTCATTCACACTTTTGGTAATCACGCACACTGATTTTTACTACATTTTCTTTATAAAATATGATGATGATAGGAATAAAAGCTGTACTTTTGATTTCAAACTTGGCGCACAAATTGATGATTCAACTAATTAATCATACTTAGGAGCCTATTGTTTTTTCAGAGTACGTACTCTTGCTTCAACAGCTAAATAATAAACAATCCTGTCTTTGTATCACATTCTGCTTCTGGGAATCCTTTGCTGCATTTGAATTGCATAAACTGAACACCAATGGACCGCCTGCACCTTTTAGAAGTGGAAGGCATGATTACTGCCTGTCATCACTTGCTATAAATTTTTAAGCCTTCCATTGCTGTAAGAATCAACTCTGGTGCAGATTAACCGAATGGCATCTGTACTGACACTCTACGCTTGGCCAGAGCAAAACACTGCTGTAATCAGTAGCTGGAGGTTGGTGGCATCATGGAGCTCTAGTTTTAAAACTTCAAAGTTGCTTTCAGTTTTAATTTACACCATTTAGGACAGAAAACGGTACAAACAGAGCCTTAGTGTTTCATTTGAAAAGGAGACAGGAGATTTTGCCTTGTTTTCACTGATTGGTACAACATGGGTTGATGTGGTTCGATACGCCATTTTAAATCCGGCGTATTCATGAGAGCCAGTTGGACTGTGGGCAGCAGGCGTTAAACCCAAATGCCTAATGTAACATCATGCCAGTGCGACAACAAATGTGGGACGCTAGTATGTCTCAACTCGTTGCAAGCAGTGGCATTTTTCTGTTGCCCAATGGACTGTGTTCAACACTAGTAGGTCCATCCTAAGCATACCATTGTCCCCTGTACCTACAACCTTCACCATGCATGAGGGCGCCATGGGTTTATAACTGGTCCAGGTTTGGTCTGTTTAAACCTCATTTAGTTTGGCGCAAGTCCTCATGAAGTTAGAGTGAAAACCACGGTAAGATTGAAAGAACTGTCTGATTCATTCAGAAAGAAGATTGTAGTAGTTAATGACTCTAATAAGGGATTTGATGCTGAGATCTGGTCATCTAAGCAACTTCACACTGAAAGCAGGAGTTTCCCAAAAGGCTGAAATATTATCACAGGACACGTCTTGATATGGGAGTTCATAATTGGACAATCAGAAAGAGACTACAAGAGGAAACGTAGCTCTTTAAGAAAACCAGGAAGACCAGATTAAGATTTGGCACAGAGAAAATTCTTCTTTTGACAAATGAGTTGGACTGAATTATTTGGACACCAGAGCAGAGAACATGTTTGGTCTAAACCAAACAGCATTTCAGGAAAAGAACCTTGGAAACAGGTTAGTGTGACTCATTGCTTCCTCAGTCAGAATACAGATTTCCGTTGGCATCTTTTGTTTCAGTAAAATGAAGCTGATACTGTTAACTTGTACAGGGTTTCCTCCAGTGTATTATAAGTCTCCTCCAGGCTAAGCATTGCTTGTTTTTGTTTTTATAATAATAGTAATAATAATAATAATAATTAAAAAAAAAAAAAAATTGCTTATTTATTCATTTTTTTAGTGAGTTGGACTGCAAGGGTCTCCACTGCGCTGAGCTTTTCACTGGCGAAGCAGAATTATTCCTAAAATATGGTTTATAGTTGATGCATTTAATAGGCCACAAAGCGCGGACCAATCACACCACTGGCGCCTGAGTGTATTGCCTTGCACGCCGTCGCTGCTTGATGTCTGACACATTATATTAGCCTGGCCTGCCAGGCTTATTATATACTGGGGGAAACCATGACTTCTCTTTATGAAAACGCACAGCCAGTAAGATCTGGAATGGTTCCATATGCCTCAGTAGTGTCATTGTACGTCTATAGCATCCACTGTTGGGCTGATCTCTCGGATGTCTTGATTGGAGCTAAGTATCTTAAAGCTTTATTCTACTTACAAAGCTCATTCCTGGCATGCCAGGGCTGTGTCCTCCACCAAGTACGCTGCAGCTTTAAACACAGAAACATTTGTAGCCACAATCAGTTCCTCCCGCTGGCTTCTGAGTGGTTAACTGTATTTCTGGCTTTTATCTGCAGGCCAGCCAACACTGTTGAAGGCTGGAAACCCGAGGAGGGGAAAAGATGAAGGAATGAATGGAAAAAATGACTAAAATGGTACAGAAGGAATTCAGGTCAGGGAAAACAGGGAAGCAAGGTGGAAGGACGGCAGAAAAAAACAGCATGTTCAGATTGTCTGTAATAATTACCTGGTTTTGTTCATGGTTTCACTGATTGGTGGACATTTAGGCATTCTGAGGGCAGTGTTGCTTCATAATTTTCACTCTTCAAATATGGAGAATAAAATCCAAGAGATTTTGACTTAAGGCATGTTTTGTGGTAGAATCAGACGTGATGTCACACCATTCAATACCCCTGTACTGCTGGCTGGAACTGTAAGCATTTTAGCATTTAGGTCAGTGCATTAGTGAGCGAGGATTTTCCATTTGATGACGTTGAGCTGTGCTGCTTCAGACGGCAACAATATTTCTTTTTAGTCGGGTACAATGGCTGCTGCCTGTGTCAGCTGCTGAGTTTTCTGAGACAGTGTTTTTTTTTTTTTTTTTTTTTTTACATTTTCTACAAATAGTTTTACCAACAAAGAATGAAGATAAACTATTGAGGCATATGAATCAACGTTTTAACTGTTATATTAACTTGTCTAAAACCGTTATTTCCATGCATGTCTTCTAGATAATGTGGATCATTGCTAAAGTTTTTGATTTCCAAAGGTATCAACCTTTTCCATTACTATGGAGAATTGATAGTGCCAAATTACAATGAACAGTGTATAAAATAAATATTTAAATGTCATTAATTTACTAAAATGAGAAATAAATACAGAAATAACATTAAAAAATCATTTTGACGTGCCTCAATTAAAAATGTTAATTTCATTTTAAAAATAAAATTAATATATTACCATAGCTCTAGTTTGAAACATTTCAAACTATAGAGCTCTAGAGGCTGGAATTGTTTACCTAGAGTTTGTAGTAGATCAATTACAACAATTTATTGATATTTCCACATGTCCAGTGAAAATTCTGACCCAACGTCATAACAAACTTGGAAGAAATTGTCTTGACTTGCAGCCAATCAGATGTCAGTCTTCCAGTAACCCCACCCATTGAAATTAATTTTTCCTGTTCTTCAGCTCAGGAATATAAAACATTAAGTCATGAATCTTGATTAAATTTACTTTATAATTTTTTTTAAAATTAAATTACTCAATTAATTGTCAGGATAGTTGATAGAAAACATGATTACTAAAATAATTGCTTACAACAGCCCTATTTGCCTACTCTTAAGTATAGAGCAACTATAGAGTCTTAAAAAGGACAAACAAAAAATACTATTAAAACATTTTTTTGGTAAAAACACAATGTGTTGCTCATCATATTTAGAGCCGGCCCAAGGCAAAAATGAACTAAGCAGGGCGGACCTTGTAGGGTTAGGGTAAATGCTACAATTTTAACCCGGAACATAAGAAACTAATTTAATATTTTAATATTTGTTTAAGAATGGCAATGCTTCTAAATTTGATTTAATATTTTGTAAGATTAAGATAAGAAATTGTAAGATTTAAAATTTTCACATTTAAATGTAAGATTAAAACCTCAATTGCGTAAGATAGTGGAGTCTAGCTGCGCTGTTGAGGGGCCATGTTTTAATTTCCAAGAACCTCTTGCTGATATTTCTGTAAAAAAAAAAAAAAAAAAAAAAAAAAAAATCCAAACTAACCCTTTGCTCCCTGCATCCATCCATTACCCATATTGCTTTGCTCTAACTGCTGGTTCTTGTCTTTGCTGCAGGTTCTGAGCCCATGGTCCAAGTCCTGACTGACTGATCATAGTGGTGGTGCATACAGACTTACTGCTGGGGTGAGTGCTCTCAGGTCTGGCTGTTAAACCTCTCTGTTTACTGTGTTACTGTTGGCCAATGTGTGCTAGTTTACTGCAAACAGTGCTGCTCATAGAGGGACCTCCATGCTTACTGGTTAAATATGGTCAGTGCAGGATTATGGCATCCACAGAGTATTCACAGTGCTTCACCTTTCCAATATTTTATGGTACAGCCTTATTCCAAATTGTAAATTAGTTTCTTAAATCAAAATTCTACACATAAAGACCCCTTTATGACAATGCATGTTTTTTATTTTTATTTCCAAATCTATTAAAAATAGAAAACAAAGAAATTGCATTCACCTAAGTATTCACAGCCTTTGTCATTAAGCTTGAAATTGAGCTGTTTCCACAGCTTAAAAGGAGGTAATATGTGGTAAATTTAGTTGATTGGACTTGATTTGGAAAGGCACACAGCTTTCTACAGGAAGTCTCACAGTCGACTGGGCAGGTCAGAGAGCTAACACCGAGCATGAAATCAAAGGAATTAGAATAAGGTTGTAACATAACAAAATGTGAAAAAAGTGAACCTGGATGTACTGCATTTCAAAACTCTTAATTCACTGCTGATTCATGGGCCTGCTTCTGTTTGACTTCCAGAGAGCAAGTTTGACAATAATGTTTTTTTTTAACTCTAAAGCAGTTTAGAAATACAGTCACTGTTTGATTTATTACTTTACATTCTGTAATGCTGCTGTCATTTATTAAGTAGTACTTACAAACTGTTACAAGATAACTGTGAAAAATAGTTATCTTAATATATAGTTATAGTTATCTAACAGATTTTTTAGCTGTTTCTGCTAATTCAAGTAAAAGATGAGCCCATGACCTAAGCAAACATTAGCATGAAGGCTAATTAAAGCTACCAAATAGATGAATGTTCATAGCGCTGGATGTTTTGTCCTTTTGTTTAATTTTGGCCTTTTTTTGCTCGTGTTGCAACAGACAAGACAAAATGGAACCGTTTGACATGGGAATTTTTCAGACCAACCTTGCTTCAGTTTTTAACTGCTAGGCTTTTTCATACTTGCACCATATAGAACAAAAAAGTTTAAATAATTAGTACTCGTGATACTGAATGATCAACAAATTGGGACAGAGTGACTGAACCTGGAGGCTATTTTATTTATTCATTTATTCTTTATGCCTGTTTGTTTGGAGGCCTGATTTGTACGCCATCTTCAATCTTCAAAGTTCATTTTAAAATCAGCTAAAGCTGGTGATATAATAATGATTGAGGGTAATGGTGTTTTTTTGGAAATGATCCAAATTTACACAATGGTGTTTACATGAGTCAGTCTTGCTGAATAAGGCGATTTGTTTCCATCTGTATTAAAGTATTATGCAGCTCTGGCAGCTGATTGGGTGCTTCCACAGATAACCTGGTTTACAATCTCTTGTCCTGAAAAGCATCGTAATATCATGTTTATGGTCAACTGATTGCCTCTGGCTTCCTGTTTGTTTGATAGTTACACCACTTCTGATTTGTCACTGTGTTACTTAAAATAGATTATTGCTTTGTGCTAGGATAATTAACAGATTACCACAGTAAAGCTGTTAAAACGTCACAAAACAAAGGGCATAATCTGGGATATTGGGTAGCTACCAAAAGCTTCCAGAGCTTGGTCAAACATGTGAAAACAACACAATTTTAATTTCTTCAATTGGCCCAATTAAGAGTAGAACAGCCAACTAGTGGGAAGGGCTTCCCAATACTGACTTAATGTTAATAAAATAACTGGCAAAAAAAAAAAAAAAAAAATAGGCTGATTACCTTCGTCAAACATGCAGAAATAAACTGCAACAAACCTTCTGTCAAGTGTTTATAAAGTGCAATTAGTAATGCTAAATATAATGTATAATAATTAATTAACAGAAAGAAGGGAGAATTAATATTTGTTAAAACATTGCAAAATACAGAAACAAAAATTCTCTTCTGCTCCATAAGCGTTATAAGCAAGCTAAGTCGTAAAAAACAGACTGGAGTCACAGCATAGAGCCGTTCAAAAGAATTGAATCACTTTTGAACGTCCCATCATACTCTTAACAGGTATGACTTATAGTTAGAAATATATATCCTTGGAATTTTTCAGCTTTTACTCCATTTTTCAACAAAGTTGAGAACTTTTGTCTTGTCAGCTTCTGCAGTGGTGGTTTCTGATATGGGCGACATGGACAGCATCTTGCGGGGGGTGACATTGGCACGCCCCTCTCCTGTATAATAGGAATACATGACATATCAGCACTGACATCAGAACAGACTGATGTTTTTTTTTGTTTTTTTTTAACATGAGCCAATAGTAAAGGACCCATGTTTATTTCCATCATCTTGCCATTTGTGTATGGTAATGTAGAGGTGAAGGATATTGATCATGTAGTTTTTGTTTGGGCATGTGATAGTGATGCAGCACAGTATTGTGGGTATTATAGCTGAAACAGAGAAGTTTCAGCTATATAATGTGGTATAACCTTGGTAGATACCAGTTATAAACCTTTGCAGCAACAATTTTGGATTTTGATTTTGGCCAAAATGTTCATATTGGTACATCCCTACTTTACGGGATGACAATGCATCCTTAAAAAGTCTGAAATTCATTAGTGTGAAGTATGTTAGTCTTAAATTAGCCTGTTAAAAACCAGCTCCTTGTCTGGGTTGAAAAAACGATTCCATCCTGGAGGCGTGCACTCACAGTAATGCTGATAGGACTATTTCATCTTGCATATTCAGGTTTTTTTTTTCTCACAGAAATTTGCTGTCAGGCAAAAGTTTGAGTTGTGTGTCAACATCTTTATTGTGCTTTTTGGCTGCTCTCCTGGCTAACGATTCATTGTGCAAGTTCTAGTGGACAGGTAGAGATGTCGCCTCACTTAAGCACAAAGTTACTTGTTCATTTTCGCCACTTGCTCACTCTTGTTGTCTGGGGCTGGATTCATGCAAAACAACTTTCAAACATGGCACTACAGGATTAAGGCTCCCACTGAGCCATATGCATGAGAAGCAGAACATGAGAAGCAAAAGCCGCTGTCAGGAGCCACAAACAGACCCCAGAAATGTCTCCATTTTTGTTATACATAATTGTAATGCAGCAGGATCCCCAAATTAAAGAGGTCTTTAAAAATCTTTAAATTTTAAGTGCTGAAACTGCTTTAATATATGTTGTAATAAAGTCCATATTTTCCACAGAGCCATGCCAGCTGTTAGTTTAGGCTGCCACATCAGAAAACTAGACATCCATAAACAAGAGGATACTCAATGTATGGCAGTAAGAGTCCAATTCATTGTCATGGAACAATCTGGATGAAGAAATCTTGACAACTTGTTGAAAATGTCAGAGTTAATATAGAGTACACCCGACAGGGATCAACATTTTCAATTAATTATACTAACTGTGCTAATATAAGATGCTATAGACAGTCAGCCCTGTGGTCATGTTGCTTTTATTATAAAATGTAACAAAAATCTGTCTAATTGCAGAACTGACTGTTCTGCAATTAATTATCAATTATGATACAAATATATGTAAGGTTCCATTAATGTAACAATAATTTAATCATTTTAAAGAAATTAAAATTAGTCTTCCAAAAATATTAATTAAGCCATTACTTTTATATATTTTGAAATGTCCTTTTGAAAAAAATTAATGGGTGTGGAAACAAAAAGATAAGACATCAGATGCCACTAATTACATTTCTTGAGCCAAAAATGATGGAACACTTCCTGCTGCAGCTCCAGGGTTAACTTCAGGTTTTCAGAAATCCTTTACAATATTTGGATTAGATTATTTCCAGAAAGTGCAGATTACTAAATATTTACAAGTCTTCTTTCTGTAGACTTCTCTTCGTAATTATTCTGGTTGAATTATTGCGCATTTGGACGATTACCCTGCAAAAAGGAGTTTTACGCTCTCTCTATTCACTTGCTGTACTTTCAGACAGCTGCTATGATGTATATTTGTGGCAACAATATATTATTTTTACAACTGTGAGCAGCTCATTGGTTCATCAAAAGCTGATTCAAAGCTTTGATATAATGAAGATTTCCATTTTTTCCCCCCTTTTTGTTAATAATCAAGAAATTCCAGAGCAGCCCCACGACTTGTTTCTCCGTAAACTTTTTGAAGAGATGGCTAAAGTCACTGCTAATGTAAGCAAGCTCAGTATGAGGAAAGCATGTGTGATTGAGTGGCTGTGCCTCAGCTAACCTGCAGCATGCAGGGCAGGTTTAACTGCTCATCAAGTGAGCCTTGCTGGCACAGCCTGCATGGCACCATCTGTCACTGACACACACTTCTCCTTGTTGACCCCAAATGGGGCATGTGAGGCAGGGAGAACCCTGCCAATACAATCTGTCACATGAAGAGACCAGGAACTCTACAGAAGCTGGGAGACGGGTGAACGTCATGTAGGTTCCAGTTTTAGTTCGATTGCCATTAAAATATTTTTGTGAGTTTTGTTCAGTCACTTTAAGTGTTCTTGGCCCGAGTCAGCGCTCTAAATGGAACTGCTGTGTCTGTTTGCGACGTGGAGTATTTTGTTTTATTGCACAAATTATAATCCAGCTCCGTGTATTCCTATTTGTCATTTCACTTGCATCGTAAATGTCGCAGTCGCCATCACCAAATGTGTTAAACATTTGTTCATCCATGTTGCTGGCTTCAGATTCAGTCGCTGACATGCGCGACTGGATCCACAGACCTACACCTGTAGGAGTTGTAGGACTGTGGCTGTCAAAAATTGTGCACTCTTCAGTGTTAAGAAAAATCTTGTGCTTGGCCAGGTGCTCTTCTCAAACTAGACTCGTTTCCACCACTGACCTTGTACTTTGTGTTGCAACTATTTCAACGAGCATAATTTGCATCGCATTTTGAAAAGTGGAGCCATACATTTGAGCATTTTTTTTTTTTACCCGTCATGCTTTCTTTGCTTACTGAACTAGTCAGTTCTTGATGTCAAAGAACAATTGCAAGAATAAACTAACAACAAAATACAGTAGAATAAATTTATATGGCAAGACATGTCTAGCAATAATTAACACGGGGTTATTGAGCAAAACAGGACAAGAACATAATTGAAATAAAACACAGTGGTTCATGACATAAAAAATCTAAGGAAATAAATATTCAGGATTTTTTTTTTTTTTTTTTTTTTAGATAAAAGGTAAAATTATATTGTTAATATAGCATGTTTGGCCATAAATAATATTAAGAAGAAATATTTTTTTTCAGACCATAATGAGCTTATTGAACCGCTAAATGTAAAAGGGACAAACTACTTGTTGTTTTTAAGCAATGTTTATTTCATATCTTTATGTTTTCAGTCTTATTCTTCATGCCCACATTAACACCATGACGCTTGAAGTTGGTAAAAGCTGCTCTGTTACGCTTTGAATCTGATTTAGAATTGGCTTTGTCCTGGCAGTTATTTAAATAAATGTATTTTCTGAATTCAGAAAACTAGCTTTCTGATCCAGGTTTAGTAAATAAATCGCTGTTGCACTTGAAGGGACCCTGGGGAAAATAAAAATGTTGCTTACAACTGGAACAAGTTTGTATGGCCCATTAATAATGGCATTAGCTGTTTTTTCTGTGAGTTGTTTCTGTTCTGTCAAACATTATTACTGTAATTAAGAAAGTAACAAAGGCAAAAAAATAAACAAAAATCCCTCTTAAAAAAAACAACAAATGGCACAGCTTATCGCCGGTAATTTATACTCTTGTCTAGTCGCCCAACATTATTATTTATTCAGTAATTTAGCAGTAGGAAAGACTTTAGAATTGAAAAAGATGCTCATTTTGTCAATGGTTTGTGATTTATTACAGTTATTTAATTACAGACCTTGTGGTCAACTTTATCAATCAACCAATCAAGTTTATTTGCATAGCACATCTCAGCAATATGGCAGTTCAAAGTGGTTTATAACATCATAAAAAAACACAAAAAAATACAAAGTTGTAGAACACAGTCCTCAATTATAAAGTGCGATTGTTACACGTCAGAATGTTTGTTTCATTTATGATGTTTCAAAAGCAGCTCTAAACAGGTGGGTTTTTAGTTTATATTTAAACTCAGTGTTTTGGCTGCTTTGCAGTTTTGTTCCAGATTTGTGTAGCACAATGCTGCTTCTCCATGTTTGTTCTGGAGATGGAGAAACAGAACCAGAAGACCTGAGAGGTCTGGAAGGTTGATACAACAGTAGATCTTTAAACTGTTCAGTGATTTATCAACTAATGGTATTTTAAAGTCTATTCTGTGAGCTCCAGGGAGCCAGTGGAAGGACTTTAGAACTGGGGTGTTGTGCTCTATCTTCCTAATTTTAGCAGAAAAAACCCCCAGAAAAATCTTAATGGAATTCCACCACTAATAACGCTTAAAAACACAACATACTCCATATTATATAGAGTATATGTATAAAATGCCAGTTGTTCTGTACATTTGGTGACATTGCAAAAGTTAAAATGTGTTTTTTTTTTCCGGAAATGCTGCTAGGTGGATTATCAAGTGAATTTACGGTAAATACCAAATTCTAATGCTGTTTTACCCCATCGCTCCCACACAGGCTTAAACTATAATTTTAATGAACAATATTTGAAAGCTGAATAAAAATCACCAGACATATGAAAAGCACTTGCCTTCAGTGGACAAGTACATCTTTAACTTTTCAAATCACTTCATCACAGCAGATGTTTGTGGTATTTTTCAAAACCAACAGCCAAAAGAAGAACAGCGCCACCAACACAAACAGGAGGTTCTCCACACAAGACCAAAAGCTCCAAATGATGACATGTAGCCATGTTTGGGAAAAACACTGAAGACTTTCTGTGGTTTGAATCAAAATCACCATTATTAATTGGTAAAGCGTGGTTTCAGTTTGGAATTGGTTTGGCAAGAGAGACATAAATTTCTCTTGTTAAAACTGGATCCAAACCATCAGGCTTCAGTCAGAAGCTGCAGTACCAAGCAGTTTTTGTGGGGTGCTACTACAGAGAGTAATGCACCACCAAATTATTGACCCGGAACAGAAAACAAATTCTTCTAAGTTTGATCAAACAAGCCAGCCGTAGAATCCACCTTAATGAGAGACGTATCCTTTAGATCGAGCATTTAAATTCAGTGGAAACTAGTCAGAGTTTGCTATATTCATATCAGCACAGAGCAAGATGAGGAACTATGCCTCTGACTTTATCCTTTGTGTTCTAAAGTGTGAAAACTGTCCGATAACTCAGTTAAAGTATGATCTGCTTTTTCTTCAGAAAATTTGTCACTGCTGTTTGTGTTTGTCATTTTAGCCATGGCTAATCTCGGCTGGTCTCACTATTCCCACAATAAGTTGTTAAAGCTTCGAAATTACATAATTTTATCTTCCTTTTCAAATAATGTTAAAATTCAGCCTCACTAATACAACTGCAAACTGCTCAGTGACTTTTTCTTTCTTCAGTATTAATGATCAGGAAAGTTCATTCACCATCATACTTTATTGAGGGATTCACTGATGAATAGGCCCAGCTTTCTTTAATTATCTGACATCGGTGGTCAGCCGGTACTTGCATGTGAAACTGATCTGATTGACTGATCTTATTTTTACCTCAACAAAGGTCTGAAATTCAGTCACTGTCTCCCGTTGCTCTGCTGACTGACAGACACGCCCACCAGGTCATGTCTGCACATTTACAGTTAACACCCTGTTTCTGCTAACTTAGGAACTCCTTAATCAGTATCATCCAAAATCAGAATCAGATCAGAAACTTGCAATTGGTTCATCTGTAGATTTTTTTAAAATTTTTTTATTGCTAATTCAATTTATGGAAAAATTTTCCTACAGGGCTTGCAAGAATGCTGTCTCTCATCAGTTGCTCTGTTAAAGTCCCCCCCCCCCGACTACCCTAAAGACGACGCGAACAATATAGAGGTAGTTTAGGCTAGTGGATTCTCTGGTACTGCATGTTTTAGGTGTTTCACAGGCTTCATTTATTGAAGACATAGACCTGGATCATGGGCCAGTTTAAAACATGAAGGACGGTGTGCCCTGATGATAATTTATTGATTCTAATCACATCAGACAAAATCACGCTAATCATTGATGGAATTTTGTCAGTTTTATGAAGCTTGTGCTACTATGTCTTGTCACTGCAATTTCAATTGTATTAATATTGATTAAATTTATAATATATTTTTCTACAAATTGCTGGTTTATCAATTGTTTCCCCTTAAGGCAAATATCTGCTGGTGTAATGAATGAGACTGATTCTCTCAGGCTTCATCACTGATGTGTTTGGTAAATGTTGCACAACACCTTCAGATAATGCATGAAGATGTTCTTAAGGAGGGACCTACCTCTATCAGGAAACTGATAGATTCAGGTTGAAAAACCTTAGTAAAACCTTAGTATTCAGTATGATGGCATGGGCTTACTGTTTGTAATTAGTCAAAAACGCCAAACTAAAATGTTTTTTTAGTCACATTTAATGTTGTAAATTTATCAATTGTGACAACAAAAAACTCTCTTGTTAGAAAACAGAGCAACATGCTAGTAAAGGTAGGGTGTGAATACACCTTTAAACACTTTCTGCCAGGGCATCGGTTCCTAAGATTTTCTTTAATTGGCAATAAAGCAAAATGGTCGATAATAACATCAGATTATATGTGACTGGGTTTTTACATTTCACAGAAAAATGAACTTCTGTTGTTGTGATAACATGGTTCAGATAAACAGTGTGGAAAATAAAGCGTAATAAAAGCCACTGAGGTGTAGTGCATTCATAAGCCAGTTTATTTACAGACTCCTTCTACACCACTCATGTTCTATAACAGATTTCTTGATTCGCTTGGTAAAATTTTAAGTTTCAGCTCAGTAAGAACATACACGACCTCTTTCAGACTTGGTTTTGAATGTAGTCATTTCATATCTTCTGTTGTTCTTTATCAAGTGCTGAAATGTGTCCTGGTCCTCCTCCTACTGATGGATCGGTCTTTGTGTGGCTCCAGAAGTGGGGCTGGATTGACTTGTACTCACCAGTATTACTGCTGGCATTTGTCTCAGAGAGGCGAGAGGAGAGGAGAGGAGAAGATGGGGTTAGGATGCAAAGACAGAGATTCCCCTCTCACCACTGTCCCCACGCTGTGAACAGAGCTGCTGCTGCTGCAGTTTGTGGCTCCACAGCGCCACTGCAGCGAAGGGAAATGCAGCTTGTTGTTTACAAAGTTTCAGTGTTCCACAGACAGCGCTGCTGACTACAGTGTTGAAGTTATCACTGCATGAACAGTCTCTGCAGCTCAAACTGGGTCGAGGACGGGGAACAGAAAAATGGTCGTTTAAAAATAGCTGCTGGATGGCTGCACAAAGCCTGGATCTAATTATAACATTCTGCTGCTGCTACTAAAGGGGGCTTTCAAATCTGTGGGGGCAGATTCTTTACATTACAGTGCATTTCTTGGTGTTGATTTAAAGATGTTTACTGCTTCTATATGCTTTAAAAAAAAAAAAAAAAGTAAAACAAGCATTGAAACATGTCAGGTTTTAATAACAATAATTGACTAGAAAACTTCAATCAGTGCACTCCTGCTATTTTTTGCTAACAGTAAAAACAGTCCTCTGCTACTTACAAGAGTGCAATCTGCTGCCAAAACTTGACACATTTAACCCTCCAGCGGGACAAGATCATTTGAACTCCACTGACTTGTTTCGCTTTTACAAGGTTTTCTTTGTGTGGTTTCAGAAACTGAAGGACTACTAGTCTGATGGGACAGCACGTCCTTGCTGTCCACCCATGACATTTGCTGCACTCTTCCTGAGCGTCGCGCTGAGACCACGATAGCGTTAATAAACACTGATATCTTTGCCTTGCGCCTCTTCTGATCTCCTCGGAGGTCAGGTTGGGTTGGGGTGTTTCCCCCTGGATAATGGCAGGGGAGACGATGCACATACCATATAGATCTGGAATATGATACATAAGTTGACAGCCAAATCAAGAGAAAAAAAAAAGTTTCTTGGAGGCATGCCCTAAAATGTATGGGGCCGTGGCCATTTTGGGTCAGAGGGCAAATTTGGGCCATTTTTTGTATTTACACACATTGAACTTTAGCAAACTTCTCTTTGGGATTTTGAGCCATCGGCTTCATCTTTGGTCAGTATGCTGTTAAGAAATTGGGGATTAAAAGTTATCAAATACATAAGTTTTTGAGCCTGTTTACAGGGTGTGACTGACAATCCTGAAATTTGATACACGTATATCTTCTCAGGAGCTACAAAAACGTCTCTTGGAGCCATGTTCTAAAGCAAGTAGGAATTCAGCTATTTGGATAAAATTTGTAATTTTGCTCAAATTAGTCAATGAGTGTGGTATTGCATTTTTCCTATTCTTAAAAACAATGGATAGATATGAGACGTCACACTTTCACGAACTTTGTAACCATGACTGCCATCTGGGCATGGGGTTGTTATGGATGTACTACGGCAACAATGAACAAGCAACAAGCTTGTTGGCAGTGCCGGAGCTCTAGCGGCGGCGGTGGCCACAAGACCAGATCGGCACCGAGCTGTGAGGACCTCAAACACTGATTCAGCTTTAATTTAGGTTATTTCTGCTTGTGACCATTTAAGATTAAATGATGTTGAACTAATTGGATAGATAATATCCCCTTTTTCAGTTTTATTCACAGTTGCTACCTCTATCAGATATACTGTACATTTTATTGTTCAATTTGAATCGTTTGTATGATTCATATTTATTAAAAAAAAAACCCACTGAGTTTTGTAGTTTTCTAATCTCTGGTTGTTGTAAGACTTTAATCAGATGATGGAGATTTAGCCAGTTAGGATTGTTCTATTCTGTTATCTGTTGTAACAGAGATATGAGAACAGTTTTCATGTAGCCTTGCTGCCAGGAGGAGTTATAAAATATTTACATTAGGCTCAGAGGCGATTTAACTCCATGTGTGAAAAAGCAATCGCTGTGAAACAAGTTTTAAGTGTCCGGACACGGAGAGAATTGTTACAAAATTAACTTTTTAAAACTATGTTTAGCAACTCTTAATAGTGGTCAGCACAGCGACTGTAAACATCAGTCTGTGTTTTCTGTATTATTTCCTATTAGTTACTTTAACTAATTTCTTAAAGACCAGTAGTAGTAGTAGTAGTTACCCCAGAAACTACTACTTAGACTAGCTAAACCTGGTGATAGTAGTGCCAGTGAAGTTCACCAGCTGTCTGCTGTGTTTTTGTATTAGAAATGTTAAAAGTTGGCAGAAAATATAAATAGGCAATTATTTGTCATTGGAAGACAATATTGTCTTAAAAAGCAGACAGTACAACACAATTAAAAGAAATCAGTTAAATCCTAATAAAGTTATCAGCCAGTGAATCCAGGGAATACTCTGGTTAAAAAATTGACTGTTTTTTAGTGTGATTAAATTACTTTAACTTTACCAAAGTTGCAAGAGCAGACACAGAGCAAAGTCTAGACATGCATTGTTTGAGATGTAAACACACACACTGCATGTTATTCTTTGCTCACAAATGTATATTCATTCATAGTAAAGCCAGGCCACCTGCCATGCTTTTAATACACTGGGGGAAACCCCTGATAGAAAACACAGTTAAATCTCACTTTCCACCAATGGTCCAAGCTGCAGATCTGTAGGCACTGCTGAGCCAACATATCAGAGAAACACATATAACCTTTTCTCCTTTGATGTCCTGGGGGTTATACAGAGTCCACAGATCAGCATTGGCAGCTTTATTCTCCCGTGAAGGTGCTGTGTCTGTCTAACAGTCACAGTATTAAGTCAACATGTCCTATTCTTAAAATTAGCAACAGTAAGCACACAAACATACTAATGCTCTGTCATTTTACATGGTGTGTGTACTGAATGTAACCATTTTTTGTGCTGCTGCTTCATTCACCACGTTAGGCCATCAATGAAGTGTAAAATCAACCGTTTAATTACCGTACTAATTTCACGCATTTTCCTGATCTTTTCCCAAAAGAATTTCCATTTATTACATAGAAAAATGCTAAAAAGTTTTAAATACATTGGAAGTTTGGCCCAGCTTAACCAGAAATCCAATTTAATATTACTTTACTGGCTTGGATTGCTTATTGGTAGGTGAAATACTGAACAATCAGATTAATGTTTTTATGTTTAGAAATATAGTAAAATTCACAATTTCTGGGTGTAAAAACACCTCAAGAATCAACATGTTACCTGATGCTGTGTTTTGTATTTTAGGCACATGTTCCTTAATTTTATATGATTTTCTTTAGATACATAAGAGGAAATAATCCTGTATTTCAGTGATTGATGGTCGGATTCGCAAATTCTACCTATAAAGAGCAAGCAGGACACTGGGTTTTATTTTTGTCTTGTAGTAATTTAGGGGAAAAAAAATCTCAAAGAAAAGCTGAGACTATCTTGAACAGGAAGAAAAGCTACTGTTAGAAAAGCAGCAACATTATGACACCTGATGTTGTAAACTTTGTGAAACTTCTCAGTGTTGTGCTGTGGAACCCCAGACCTTGACATTACGATGGACAGAAAGCAGACATGTACCATCCAGCAAACACTGCAGCAGCGTAAGCACTCGGACTCTGGGCTGCTTCACCAAGACCAACAGGACCTACCCAGGGTTAATGCGGTGGCTGTTGTCTTTAACCATAAACTGCACTTTATGGTTTATGGTTAACACAAACCAGGGTTCACTTTCTGTGATTCTATCAGTCTGATTGAAATAAATTTGTTGAAATGTTTATGGGATGTAGGAACAAAGCATTTTCCCTTCATGTACGACGGTGTGTGGTGTCAGAGCGTTCTTTAGTTTTATTTCTGGTATAGTCACTGGTTGAGACAGAACGATCTCTAGGTAACTGTGATCACATTAACCAAAGCCACACTGGACTAACGCTGCGGCAGCCAGCCTGAGCCGGGCCTTGGATAATACATCTTTTATGTGATTGAAGGAAGAAGCAGAGTTTGACCTTTCAACTCATTGGGCAGGTATTTTCTCAGAGAACACAGTGGAAGTGTAGCGATAGCTGAGAAACGTGGCTCGGGTTTAACAGCACAATGACCCCAACTGCTTCCAGAAACATCCGGCTCAAGTTCTGATGGCACTGCACTGTCATTAATCCCAGAATAACACATTGTTGGCAACAGGTGAAAATAAGATCTGTGAGTTTATCAGTGACTCCTGTTCTACTAACAATCATTGAACAGCAGTCGTGTTACATGTTTGCGTAAGCAACATGATTGTTGCCTTAGTTTACGTGGAAGACATAGCACTAGCAAATAATAAAAAGGCAGTGGTGGGTACCGCTAACTAAAAAGATTGCTGAGCTGATCTTCAAGGACCAGTCATTCTGCTAATGCTAACATGTTACACCAACACAGTATTTAGCAGAAGCTAATGCTAAAGTGCCAACTTCAATTCAAATTATATCTGTCCTTGAAAGACTCAAGCACCAGTTTAATTTTGACATTACATTATAAAAAATGTCCTTAAATATTGTATTTATGTGTACATCTTTTTCTCTATAGTCCATGTTTTATGCAGCTCTTTTAATGTTTCTTTTTTGAAATAAAGTTCTCCCTTTTCATACTTTAGGGAGCCACTTGGATGAGGAGCTCTATATTTTACATGTATATATGGTCTTACTATGGACATTATTTTGTATTAATATAAACAGTGTATTTCATAAAACACTGCTAAGACATTTCTAGCAGAGTTTCTTTAGCATCCACACACTGGCCATCTCTCCCAAGATGAAAATCTCTGAGAAGAGGAAGAGCGTAAATTTTTTCTGTCATGGCTAGTCTCTTCCTTTTAAGCTGGTGTTCAGTTTTATTTTTGAAATATAACATGCACATATATTCTCTTGTCTGAAATTCACTCTTTTTGTGAGTATGATATGTGTTCCTTCACATTTTCTATAAATCACCATCGTAGTCAAAACTTGGTCTTGGTCCTTCAAAATGGGTTGTTAAACTATTGTTTTGTTTTTTTTTTCTCGTTCTTTTTTGTTGTTTTTTTTTTAAAGAAGTTACTCAAAACTTTTGAACACTGATTTAGCAACAACAGTGGACCTCAGTAAGCTAGGACTAAGAGCTAGTGGCTCCTTGTTAGTGGAATCTGGAAATTACATCATCTGCATACTCATCTGTATTGTAGCTGCAAGTCTATTTTTTTTATTTCTTTTGCAACTCCCAATGTATTTTTAGAAGTCTGGCAGCTAGAGATCTGCAATATGGCATAAAATTCATATCACGATGTATATTGTGATAGGAGGCGGTAATAATATATCACCATTAAAACTTACAATAAAAAAGAAAAAATTGCTTGCATTCCATATTGAGTGGAATGTATTTCTGTTAAAACTCTAACATTAGTTTTTGTGCATGTTATTAGTACATAATATTTAACAGTTTTGTTTTACTTGCTGCCTATTGCTGGTAATGATTGGCTGAAGCGTAATATGAATGGTGACCACCTGGTTAAATCAGTTACATAAGGAAATGAAAAATATCTATTTATATAGAAACACAATAACTAAACCAGAGCCAGATCCAGATAATTGACGTTTTGCCCCTGCGTTTTTAACGGGGTCTTCCTTTGTGCTCTCAGCCATGCTGCTTCCTCTTTCATTTGCTTTGATACGTCATCAACAACCATTACTGCGGTTAGCAGATCTGTGGCCAAATTTCTGTCTTTTCTACCAGTTACTATTTATGCCGCCTTGTTTCTACTGGCAGCCATATTGTATTTTTGTGGTTGAGTTTTTTAAAAATCCTTTAATTTTCTTGGAATTGTTGCTGCTTGTGGGGGGTTTATATCCGTTAATTTAAAACTTAGTCTTTCAACTTCCACTAATGAGTGGCGTTATGATTTTCTCTTTGTCTCTGTGAAATACCTGATGTCTGTCGCTGTAGTATAACTGGTAAATGTATTTACTGAGGTGGTCTGAGACCTGGATATAGACGTGAGCTTCAAGCTGGAATCAGTTATTGTAGATGGGAAGTAGTTTTCCTGACGCTGCAACGTTGAGTCTTTAGAAAATCAAATGGTCAGAAATCAGATGTGAATGGTTCATAAGCTGTAACTAGCTAACAGTTGGCCTCTAACGATAATGGGGTCAGAATTGTATTGTCATCTGCCTCACATCCAAATGACTGTCAATTTTATTTTTGAGTCTGAATTGTGCTTCGCATTTGATTTAAATTATTAATACACCATACTGATTAGTCTTATTAGAAACATTTTTTGTTCCAGAAATTTTCATGAGCCCAATATAATAAACTGAGTGTTTATTTCCCTGCCACTGATGAAGCTCCTCTCTGTGTTCCAGGCTAGAAGTGTGTGTGCTGACCTCATGGTGTAACCGGATTAAAAATGAGCATTAGCAGTGATGAGGTCAACTTCCTGGTCTACAGATACCTACAGGAATCAGGTATCCATCCCCACTTCCACCAAAGAATCTGATAAGCTCTTCCACTACTTTACATTCAGACTTGACACCTTGTCACCTTACAAACGTTATTTACACAAACACATCATCACACCTTGAAAGAACCTTCACAATGAGTGATTTTCTGTAAGGTGATGAGATGTTTACCAAACACTGTGAATGTGGGTTAGAAAAGAGCAAAGGCAGGAAGGAAACCACACAGATGTTTTTAGTTCAGCTGTTCAATGTTCCAGGTTTGACAAAGACCCAGAGCTTCATTTCTAATTTGTTTTCATTTTATTTCTTTTTGGCTGTCATTTGATGATTCAACATAAAACGTGGAACAAAGCGTTAGTGTCGACCAAAAGTGACAGAATTTTATAAATTTACTTCTGAGAGTCCACTGATCACCCAGAGAGTCATTAAACTAATTAGTTGTAGCCAGAAATATCTACCATTCTTAAATATTTGTATATTTCATGTTCACAGTAGATTTTCTGTTAGATAAACATGGATTTACTTCATGTTTGTCACAATAAAAGTCAAAACAAGACGCACAGAAGTAACTTTTCATCATTCAGTCTTCAAAACCTAAGTTCAAAAAACTTTAATAACGGATTCTGTTTTCTCTGAGAGCCTTGGTTTCCATGGCGATGCTGTTAAACACTCTCTTTGTTGTGCTCCTGTTTGTCAGGGTTCTCCCACTCTGCATTTACATTCGGCATAGAGAGCCACATCAGCCAGTCCAACATCAATGGAGCTTTGGTGCCCCCTGCTGCCCTCATCAGCATCATCCAGAAGGGCCTGCAGTATGTGGAGGCTGAAGTCAGCATCAACGAGGTGGGAAACAAGCCCCTCCCCTTCATGCTACACCTGGTCCTGCTTTGTTCAGCTCTCACTTCCTGTCTCTGTCCTCTCACTCTCGCTCCGCAGGACGGCACATTATTTGACGGCCGACCCATCGAGTCTCTGTCGCTCATCGATGCAGTGATGCCAGACGTGGTCCAGACGAGGCAGCAGGCGTACCGGGACAAAATGGCCCAACAGCAGGCTGCAGCCTCGGCGCCGGCGTCTGCCGCAGGGGGCAGCATAGCCGGCAACGCCAAGAACGGAGAGAACACTGCCAACGGGGAGGAGAACGGAGCCCACGCCTTAGCTAGTGAGTAGGAGCTCTTCTGTTAGCAAAGCCACGGCCACATCTCCTGGGTGTGTGACACGTTTAACTGTGTCTACAGACAACCATTCAGATCTGATGGAGGTGGATGGAGACGTGGAGATCCCTCAGAACAAGGCCATGGTCCTAAGGGGCCATGAGTCAGAGGTGTTTATCTGTGCCTGGAACCCAGTGAGCGACCTGCTGGCATCTGGGTCAGTTCCTCTCCTACACACAGTTTACATCAGCTAGAGTCTGGAAGATGTAACGTGTGTGTGAATGTGTGTGTCTAGGTCTGGGGATTCGACGGCTCGTATCTGGAACCTGAGTGAAAACAGCACCAGCAGCTCCACACAGCTGGTCCTGAGGCACTGCATCAGAGAAGGAGGACAGGACGTCCCCAGCAACAAAGACGTCACCTCGCTGGACTGGAACGTGAGTTCATGCTAACAAGCTCTGAGGTCCAATTAAAGCCTCTGTCTTCAGACCAGATCATTTAATCAACCAGAGCACTTCTTGGTAGGACAGATTTACAGACAGAAGGGGTTTTGTCTTTAATGTTTTGGACAGTTTAGCTTAATGTTTGCTTTGAGTGTGTTGCTCTCTGTCTCAGTTGATGGGATATTTTATTCTGTATCCTCCAGTTAACATCTAATAGATTACTAAGTTAATTAACGTTTATTTCAATAATTAAAGACAATTAATCTGATTAATTGTTATAACAGTTATAACAGTTACAGTCAAGTAACTGTTACTTTCAGTTATTAAAATACTGTGTATATAAAAATAACTTTAAAATTTGACTTTTAAAGTGTTTTATAAATTTTCTGACACTTAAGGCACCAAAGCTCCATTGATGCCGTCTGACACATCATAAAATGGTAGATGGCTAAAATAAAAGTTTCAGCCATAAAACGCGGTATGCATCGATGAGGACTAGCTCACTGTCACTTTACTGAAACTTCCTCTGGAACAGGAATGGACGCGACACATGAACATCATCTCATTTGTCTAAATGCACACTGACACACACCTAGTCATGGAGGACTAGGCAGGTTACCATGGTGACTCAGCATCAGCAATATGGATGTCGGTTTTTGTTTTTCCAGACAGATGCTGGTTAATAAGTTGAGCATGAATCTGCAGCTCAGCTTGCATCAGTAATATTTGTGTTTGTGTTGCAGAGTGAGGGCACCCTGCTGGCCACAGGCTCATATGACGGCTTTGCCAGGATATGGACAAAAGACGGTGAGATGGCTTTGATGGAAGTAAAAAATGTTTGTTCACCATCAGCTAGTTTTCATCATCATGTCCATGGATCCTGTAATAACTCATCATCTCATTGCTATTGCGCCTATTTACTGCCATCTACTGGCAGCATTATGTAACGTCTCAGTGTCAGCTGATATCAGCTTTTGTTGTCGTCTTGCAGGTAATCTAGCCAGCACTCTGGGGCAACACAAAGGCCCCATCTTTGCCCTGAAGTGGAATAAGAAAGGCAACTTTATTCTGAGTGCAGGAGTCGACAAGGTAAGCACATGATGAGAAGCTGATACCGTCTGAACTCTGACACACAGCAGAGCTTAATTCATCCCTCTATCTGTTCCTACAGACTACAATCATATGGGACGCTCACACAGGAGAGGCCAAGCAGCAGTTCCCCTTCCATTCAGGTACAGCAGGGGCTCCTATGGGTTGTATAGGGATTGTTTGGGTCTCGTTGAACTCACCAACATCCTGCTGTCCTTCTCCCACAGCTCCAGCTCTGGATGTGGATTGGCAGAGCAACAACACGTTTGCTTCCTGTAGTACGGACATGTGCATCCATGTCTGTAAACTGGGACAAGACCGGCCTATTAAGACATTCCAGGGACACTCAGTGAGTGACGTGGTTTTAAATCATAGGTTGAAACTGATGTTATTCTGTCTCTACATGTCCTCATTTCTCTCTCTCTCTGCAGAATGAAGTTAATGCAATCAAGTGGGACCCTACGGGGAACCTGTTAGCATCCTGCTCAGATGATATGACGTTGAAGGTAAAACATATCGTCTCTGTTCCACATAAAACACAAGTTTTACACCCCGACAGCCCGAGTGCCCCTGTTGCCGTGGGAGACAGCATTTCCGCTAACAAACGCATACTATACATGAAGTAATACTTGACAGGGATACCAATATAGCATATCCATGTAGCAAGGAGAGGCTCATCCAAATGACAGTGTAACTAATGTTTATGATTGCTGCTTTAGGGTTAGCGCAGCTAGCTTTTTAGCTAGCGATGCTTACCACTGGCCAAGTGTAATATCAGTTCAAACTAAACAACTGAACATCTTTGTTTAGTTTCTTTTGCACATGTTGACTGTGGATGTTCAGCTTAACGGGTTATGAAACCTGGAAGGTGACAGTTCTTTGTTGTGTGATGTGTTTTCAGATCTGGAGTATGAAGCAGGACTCATGTATCCACGACCTGCAGGCCCACAGCAAAGAAATCTACACCATTAAATGGAGTCCTACTGGACCGGGAACCAACAATCCCAGTGCTAACCTCATGCTAGCCAGGTGAGTGTGTTCATGTGAGAAGACTGTGCATAACTGGCTGTGTTTCCATTATGAATGTGTGAAAATCTTTCTCTATATTCTTCTAATGTCAAAAAAACACAATTTTACAATCACAATGTTTCCATTGTGTTAGAAATTAAATTAAAATGACATGTAAGTTTGTTTATGTAATAAGTCATTAAAAATTATGGATGTAAACAGTTACATGAGGTATATTCATAATTTAGTCGTAGTGTTACATCTGACCGATCAGCCAATCAGAGGAGACGTTGGCGTTTTATTCAGGCAATGGAGCAACAAGCCCCGCCTACTTGGGAGCGACTACATAAGAGGCATTTTGTGGAAATTGCAGTTGATGATTTTACAGAAAAGTTATGGATTCAACACCCAACTTGAGCTGCTTCTTTTTACTGCATTCTGTTTGTCTCCCTACTTTTAAACAGGTTCTGCTAGCCTAGCCAAATGTTTTATTTCAGTAACTTTAACCAGCTGTGTGTGTGTGTGTGTGTGTGTGTGCGCGCGCTGTCTGCAGTGCGTCGTTTGACTCCACGGTGCGTCTGTGGGACGTGGACCGGGGGATCTGCATCCACACGCTGACCAAGCACCAGGAACCGGTGTACAGCGTGGCGTTCAGCCCCGATGGGCGCCACCTGGCCAGCGGCTCCTTCGACAAATGTGTTCACATCTGGAACACACAGGTAGGCAGACGAGTCTGTAGATGGTGTGACCGTTTATTGACCTCTTGTGGCCTCACACAGTACCTTCTGCCTCCAGACGGGGGCGCTGGTGCACAGCTACAGAGGGACGGGTGGGATCTTCGAGGTGTGTTGGAATGCAGCGGGAGACAAAGTGGGAGCCAGCGCGTCAGACGGATCTGTGAGTACGCAGGGCTGCGAGTTGGCTGCTCGTTGCCGTAGCGATGCCCTAGCTGACCCCCCGCTCTTCTTTTCCAGGTGTGTGTATTAGACCTGCGGAAATAGAGCTGCTGTTCGCTGGAAGCCATGGACCGACCATGAATGTGTACATAGCCAAATGACTGTCCCTGCCTGCCCTGCGTACTGCTCACGCTTAGGCCCCGCCCACCGACTTACAGGAAGCAGGACACAGGAACAGGAAGCGAGTACCGACACAGCAGGTCCACACACGGGGATAAAGTGACAGATGGACAGAGTGGCGCCCCCCTCTGTTGGGTCAGACTCTCACAGAGAAGCAGAGGCGGGATGCAGCGGAAACGGAGCAGAGACGTGACGGATCGGAATATTTACCAAAATATGGAAGCTGTTTGGCTTTTTGATCTGGGAAACATTCCCATCGTCATCAAAATGTAAAACAATGAAAACGTGTTGATCTATGTTACTAGTCAGATCTTATTGTGGACATATCGGCTCCTCCACCACAGATAGGATGGCACTTAGGGTTTCTTTTTTTTTTTTTTTTTAAATTTCAGATCTCTTGTTCTATATTTTTTATCATGTGGGAGGGTCAAAGGTCATGGAGACGCCCCCCAGGCAGGTGGCAGCGCCTCACTAAGCGCCACCATGCTGATCAAACTCTGGATTCCTCTGATTTATCCACACGGGCAAATAACACATGATGTCCCCCCCTTACACCTCCTCCCTGTTCTGACCTGGAAGCTGCAGTAGAACCAGAACCGGGTCCAGACTGACTGCTGGTTTGTTCTGATTTTTAACTGGGAGCACTGGGAGCTCTGTGTGTTTTCTACTGTTTTCCATGTCATTTTTACAGCTTTTTAAATTAAATGGAATAGTTTCCCTTTTTTCCAGTCATGACTTGTTTCCATTCAGCAGTACGGCGCCCTCCAGTGGCTGTGAGGGAAATGTGGCTAGAATATTTCCAGCCTGACAGCAGATGTCGTCTCTGTGGATTTAGTCAGTAAACTGTACCAACGCTCCAACCATTAAAGGGTTTCCACTGAACCAGTTCCAGTGTGAAACTGGCACTAGTGCTGTTCTTGACAGCAGTAGTTTGTGTTTCAACTGGTTGGGCTGGGCCAGAACTTCTCATGGAGACCAATAATAACAAACCGAAACTTTGCATACACCATGTTTGAACCTCTGGAGTCCAGCTCTGGTTTAGTAATAAGCACTTAGCTGGCAGAAAAGACCCAGTTAGGAAACATGAAATATTCACTAAGTCTCTTCTTGGAGCTGCACCAATAAATCAGGCTGAATTTGCTCAACTTTGGGAGCTGATTGATCAGCCAATACACACATTGAAAACCAATCTTATCCACTTTCACATCAGAATCCGTCTCGTCCTGTGAGAGAGGACTGACTGACCACCAGGTCACGTCTGCACATGCATGGTTAGCAGTGGTCACCTCTTCAATCGTCTTTTAGCAACTATTGGGACAAAGATAATGGTATCTGCCAAAATTGAAATCAGCAGGATTTTGCTCCTCTAGTCTCTTTGATTCTCTCCATTTTTGCAGAAATTCTTCTCTTGTTTTTGCTAACAGGTTGATTTCTACGGCCAGCTGTTTGGCTTTTCTGTCCTCTGTTCAGCTGAGCTGTTGCTCAGAGCAACAGGATGTTTCAGTCAGCAGCTGAGGTCAGGGCAGGAAAGGCTGTAGAAATCCAGTTGGTGCAAAACTCTTTACAGGTTTCAACATTGTTAAAGCAAAAAAAAGTCCTAGTCCAACCAATGTTGTTGGTTCAAATCAGAACGAAGGAGCTTTAAACCAGGTGTGAACATCTGGGCTGGTCTAAGAAAAATACTCAGTTGTTGTATTGCTAAAGAAAACAGATGGCGATGATTTTTTTTTTTTTTTGTCACATCTTCACCTGATTACAATCGTCTTTGTTGTGTTGGCTCCAGTTTCACTGGTTGTTATCCTTCGGCTTGCTTTAAGCAGCACCAGTCCCAGTGTAGTGGTGGACCTGGACAGACTGGGACAGACTGGGACAGTACTGGTACCGTTCCACCAGCTGCAGCAGGAAAACATTTCATCCCCCAGACGCCGTTCCAGACATGCAGTCCCCACAATCAGCTGGAGATGTTCACGTCTCTTTAATGATGACTGAGCATGGCTGAAAAGGAGTGTTTCCATAGCGACCACACATCCTCTGTGTTTTGCCCGTGCTCATGCAGGTTTCACGAAGGAAGAACTAACGAGCTCTTAGCAGCAACCTGAGCTGTTCAGGTCTGCTCCCTGCATCATGACCTCTGACCTCCAGTCTGCTCCTCACCAAACCTCTGCTCAGTTTTCTACTCTTCTAAAGCCACACTTTGTCATTTCACTCATTTGGAAACATGAGGCGAGCAGATGATGGTTTCGCTCTTTTTACCCTTTCCTTACAGCAATTAACCACTAAATGAATCAGTTTCCATAACAACGTGATCTGTTGGAAACATTTGTCCAAGTGGCAGAGAAACAAATTTTCTCTTTAAGGCTAAAATAAAATAAAAAACAGGATTGCAATGAAACATGAATGTAATTCTCCAACCAAGCAACAGATCTGGAAACAGCAGATGTTTGACGGGAGGATCAGATCTGGAGGCGGAGCTGGTTACCATGGTTGCAGTGTTTTTTTTTCTTTTTTTAACTGTTGACATGGTTTATACATAAAACTGAACACAGGACATTTACAGAAAATACTCTGGGTGTAAAACCTAGCTGCTTTTTTTTGTCTCTGAAATGTTAAAAATATCAACTCTTTCTACTTCTGATCAAATTAAAAAAGGAAAAATGAGCGAATTGGATCTTTACTGGACCAAAACCTTCCAGAAGCTCCTCCCTCTGACAGCTGCTGCTGCTGCTGAACGTTTTGTTTCCGCCTCCCCAAGCAGAACTCTGGACTTCTGGACTCCACAGATTGATTCATGTTCCTGTTTACGTCTTGTGTGTGATTTTTACTTTTTTTTGTTTTGTTTGTTTTTCTTGACTGTATTTGAAGTTCTGAAATCCAAACTTTCAAGCGGTCATCTTGGACGTTGCTGAAGCTGCGTTCTGGTCTGGATCAGTCCCCGGGGCTCCATCGGCGCGTTTTCTGTTTTTCTTTGCAGCTTGCATCTCATCCATCTGTGTCATCATTTAAGTCAGATCAGTAAAACTTCAGTGCAGAATAAAATATATTTTGATAAGAGATTTGAGTTTTGATTTTTCTGTGTGGGGGAAATGAAATGTGAGCGCTGGGGGAAAAAAGAGACAAAAAACCCCCCAAAAAAACCGCCATAGAGGAAATCAGTGACAGCCGTGTTTGTTTTTATTTTATGTCAAAACACAGAATTGATTTTGGGTTTATGAACCAAATAAAACTTTGAATTCAATGTTCTTGAGCACTTATGTTAGTTTTTCTCAGTTGCCGACATTTTCAAAATAACAGTTATGCAACAACAACAAAAAGCAAAGTTAAAAATCCTTATGGCGGCCATATCCTTTAGGTCAATGCTTTGGGAATGTTGTACATAAAGAACATGAGAAGTTGAATGTCCAGAACGTTAAAACAATGGTTTCTACAGTTTTTCTACAGAATTAACCTTTTACTCTAAAACCTGAAAAAAGTTTAAAGATTTGAAGCCTCCAGGATGACGGGACAACGTCCCACAGTTGTTCTGCATTTCCTGGATTTATCTCAGAACAGCTTGTTGGACGTCACCCTGCAGGTTTTCTGCTTCTGAACCGCAATCCATAATCCAATAAATAAATATTGGGATGCAATCAAAAGGCCCAACCTGGAGAGTTCAGTTATTAAAAACACTTTATTAATCCCAGTGTGATTATAAAACATCACCACCATATGAAACCAGCACCTTGGTTCATCAGAATGTTCCACTCAAAAACACCCAAAAACCACAATCCAAGGTCACTTTGTTCTTTGGCAAACTGTAACCTTTTGTCTTCAACAATGTGACTGTGGAGCTTTTGTCTCAATTTGTAATTATAATAGTGTAGCTTTAAAAAACTGTAAACGTGTAATATTTCTTGCCAGTTGTCTCAGAAAGTGACACTTTTTGTTTTTATTTTTTTCTATTTCAAAAGTTTCTGAGGTGACTGGTGAGGAATGTTACACGTTTATCCAATATTGACGTTTTTTAGATGTACCTGAACTAACCGCAGAACTTGGTTCACCTTCAGTCAATATTAATGGCAGTTTTCCTTCAGTTTCAGTGATGTTCTGGGTTTTTGTGGTATTACCAGGACTGAGCTCATTCCAGCTGAGCACCTGCCTTTTCTGCACTTCCTAAACGTTTTTCCCTTCAAGGACTTTTGAAGGACACTGTTGTTGTGAGTGAAGTCCAGAATGTCTCCGTTCCCAGACAGGACTTCACCATGACCAACATATAGAGCCATCAGAGGCTCTTGTTTACAGGATGAATGACCTCACTGACTGAACTCTTCACTAAAATGTTTTTTTTTTAAAATTCATTTTAAAATAATGTCACAATCTTGAAGTTTCCTAATGCTTTAATAAACACAACAGTTAAGCGGCTAGTCGTCCTACTCTGACTGCTCAGGTCTTGAGTTGCTGTCATTTCGACCCGACTTTCCAGTCAGTGTTTCAGAAGTTCAAAGTTCATTTCCAGAGGATTCAGGTGTTGAACTGCTCATCCTTCCATCAGCAGATTCTGAGCCCAACGTTCAGGTGAAAATATTAGGAAGCCAAACTGCTCTGATACACTCCACCTGTAACAATACTCTTCCATTATGCCATTTACATCAGTTGTTGGAAGTTCAGAAGATGCCCAGTTCCACCAGGGGTCTGCTAACTGCTGCTGCTGCTAGTCCGAAGGAGCTGAATGGAGGAAGAAAAAGCTCAGCTGGAGACTGAACCTCAGAGGAGGAGCTTTGTGAAAATAGGCAGCAATTTGCCAGAATGAGTGTTTAAGCACCACCAAATGGTTGCCATGGAGATCTAAGGATTTCTCAAACAGGCATGAAAGAGTCAAAGCAACACTACAGGTATGTTTTTGAGGAAGGAATAACATTATAATGTTACGTAATATAAAAAAGACAGATAATTTTACATAATACCAGAAGCAAACAATGTTACATAATGTCTTCTGGATGACTCAATGTTTCCTTATCTTGGCAAATATCAGTGAAACATGCATGAAGATGGATTATTCAATGTTTGGCAGCAAGTGAGGAGAGGAGGAACCCCACTCCAAATAGTTCCAGTTTGGTAAAGTCAAACTGGACTTTTGGACTGGGACCCCAGTGTGTGCGTGCACACACACAGAGTGTGTGGGGGTGCACATGTGTGGGCGTGTGTCTCATTTACCCGGGGGTCCCACACTGACACAATGAAAATGATCCCAGTACATGACTAGGGCCTCATGTACAAAGACTATCCAGAGGAACGACACTGACCCCATCAAGCTACATGATGACATATTCACATCGCCTTGTTGATTAGCTTGAGAAAGTGTTAATGGCCTGGAAGGAATTACTGTATTCCATCCATCCATCCATCCATGCAGACAGATGGCAGACAGACATACAGACGTGTGCATTCTAATGTGTTAAAAATTTCAGCACAATTCATCACATTTTTGTTATTTTCCGTACAAGAACCCAGAGCAGGAACCTTCGTTTTGTGTTTCTGGTACACCCGTAAATCTGATGCACCAGCGACACACAAACAGTGACGTGATTGCATTTCTGGATAAATCACAGCCATAAACGTCTGACCAATCACACAGCACAACACACAGAGCTCTGTGTGAAAACATTCATCCACAGCGTGGGAGCCGGCTCTCTTTGACGGAATCGTGTGACAGAAAATGCGTCCTCTTGTTCACATGTTCTCCTCTTCTCACCAGGCCGGGTCAAACAGACAGAACTCTGTGTGTGTGTGTGTGTGTGGTGTCGTGTGATTGGTCAGAAGTGTGTGTTGTGTTTTATCCAGACAGCAAGGTTGACATTTCGCTTCAACAAACCCACTTCCACTGTTTGGAATCCAAATCCATGAGGAAAGTCTAGAAATGTCTGAGACTCCAATTCCTTAAAGTTCCTCAGCTTCCTGCATCTACATAACTGTTGGCTGACAGATGCCTGCTTACATGCATTTATATATCTAATCATTTAGTGTTGTGCTTTCAGTTCCAAGTGGATTTTGATTTATCAAAGAAATCTACATGAATTCATGTATACGCACAGCTTCCTACACCTGACTCATACAAAGACGTATTAGGGCCATTTGCACATAGAGAAAAAAGAGGAGTCAATTTCTGACAAAAAAACAAAAAAAAAAGCTCAGAAATGAGAAATGAGATTATTCTCTGAGACTTTCTACAAAAAACAGATAGTTTTGAGCTCCAAAAGGCGGAAATTTGTGAGAGAAAAAACTCAAATGTTGAGATCAATCTCAGAAATGTTCTAAGTAAACATTCTAAAAGTCAAAATGCTGAATTTCAAAAGTCTAAAACTTTTAACGTTTGAAAATTTTCTGAGACTAAAGTTGAAAATTTTTTAACTTTTGAAACTCTGAAGTTTTTTGGAGCCAGTTTACTCATCTTTGTTTCTCTGATTGTTTGCGTTTCCTTCATGATTGAGCAGAAAATCCACACCAGGCTTTGTCCATGAGGTTCTGGTGTGGAGGAGAAGGGAAAACACCACTGAGGCCATGATAAATACACAAGTAGATTGAATGAAAGTGCAGTGCAATGACAATGAAATATTTCTCAAAAATGCTAAACTGTTCCTTAAATATGGGTTTAAAGTGACAAGAAGAAGAAAGCACTTGCTCCGCTGCAGCTTGGTGGCGTGTTGACGCCGGAGCGCTCAGAGGAAGGAGGACAGGTTTGCTGCTGTGACGCTTCCCGTCACGTTGGAGACGTGCAGCTCTGGCTCAGGGCTGTAGTAAGGCAGGTAATGTGTCACGTCTGCCAATGTCTGCAGGACATCGTAGATTACTGCAAACAGGAAGTACGTGGGCAGCAGCCAGGTGAGGCTGAACACACACTCCCCCACTGGCAAAGGGACGGCCAGGTGTCTGGAAACCAGGAGACAGAGCAGCGCTTGAATGCACCGCAGGGACACCTTGTGAGCAGGCGGCTCATCTGTTCAGGTACTCACTGGAATCGCTCTTCTCTGGACTCCCTCAGCATGATGAACACAAACAGGCCCACTTCAGTGTTGAGGGAAAACGAGACAACTTTGTCCAACATGACAACAAAACCCTGAAGTAGGTGGAGAACAGATTATTCCCACAAATCTATGGGCTCATTACTCTGTGTGTGGGCGTGCACATGTGTGTGTGTGTGTGTGTGTGTGTGTGTGTCTCATTTACCTGGGGGTCACACACTGACACAATGAAAATGATCCCAAATCCAAGCAGGGAAAATCCAAGTTGGGCGAAGCTGCGAAACAAAAAGACAACAACGGAAAATGAATCGACTTTAAAACCAAAACAGATTATGCTTCACTTTTGCAACGTCTGTCTCTGTGTTACACTTCAGCTCTAGTAAGGCTGATGATTCACTGCAGTGAAACAAATCAAGTGACATATGGCTGGAACAGGTTTTAACAAAGATAACACCTGGACAACAACACGATGCTTGCATGTAATTGAACAGATGAGCGCGGTGCCTTCGGGCGTCAGTAAATTGTTCCCAGGATGAACCAGACTGCAGCAGCTCCATGACTCTCTAACTTTGACTTTCTACTCATGTCAAAACAGAAGCACTGAATTCCAGTGAGCCTCCAGTTAACTAGGATCATCTGGGCTTTCCCTCATTGTGTAAACAGACACTAATCATATTCTATGTAAACGTCTGATTTTGAAGACAAATAAATCTTTGGTTATCAAGCTATCGAAAGTGAATTATTCCTGAACCTGCCCATGACTGCTATAACCCAACAGAAGTTGTTTTTTAGGCTACAATAAAGAGAATTCTGACTGACTTTTTGGCGCTTTCCTTGTTCTTAGATTGAACATGGACTCTCAGCTATCATCATTTAAACTCTCCACCAGACAAGCCGTCCTGTCTTACCTCCTGGCGGAGCAGCGCTGGTGTTTGCTTGGCGAGTTTCTCTCCCAGGCTCCGGCCAGCCACTGCAACCGGCTGCTCCACACAGAGCTCACCAGGCCATCCACTGGAAGGAAGGAAACACGCTGTCGGAACCAAACCCAGCAAAACATTTTGCAGCTCAGAGCAACCCCAGCAGGTCTGCAGTCAGGGGACTGTCCCATCTAATGACAGCTGAAATATCCGGAGCCTCTGTAGTGGCAGCAGAACTCACTGGTATGCTTCATGGCCGATCCCATCACCAGGAAGGACACGGTGATGCTGATGGCGATGAACACCTGGATCAGCTGGGCCACCCAGGAGTAGGCCCTGTAACGCTCATTAATGATCTACATGGAGGGGTGGAGGAGGTGGAGGTGGTGGTGGATGTCCAAATGACAATGAAGACCCGACAAGGGTCCAGATAGACAGTGTTTAGAAAATCACAGCTCATACAGTGAGTGACATATTAGCCTTATAACGCTCACAGGTTCAAATATTCATGTTTCATAAAGACATGAATATTCATAAAACATTCTAACGTGGAGAGTTTTCAGCTCCATCCGTCTTCCAGGTCAAAAAGTTCAACTTTGGTTGGTTTTAGCTTCTTCCACAACATCACACCCCCAACCTGCTGATCTATTCTGTTTCACTGTAAACCATAAGGTCAGACTGGTTGTCATGTCAACAGATACTTCTGAGAGGTAGATCTGAGCCGCCTGACTGAAGCTGTCCACGCCAGGTGAGTCCAGGTGAAATGCTCCATGTTTAGATCTACATGGTTCCTTCAGCGTCTTAGACCTTTGGATTTTCTTAACTCTGCTTTAACTCCCCCCATTTCCTGGTCTGCTGTGTTTATTAGTCTTCATGATGTCGTTTGCTCTCAACGAAGTGGCCGAAATATTTCTTTTTATAACGACTTCATAAAGACTCGCTCACACGCAGCGGGGAATTAAACAAACAAACACGTCCCGAACATAGTTTAAAAACATATCATGGTACACACTGCTTCAGACAAGCCAAAATCCATGTTAGCCAATGAGAATACGTCAAAACAACCACAACTTTCTGTGAGGCATTAAAGTTAACAAAACAAGACAATTTCTATTGGGAATTGTGCCAAAGGAAGTATATTGATATTCTGGCGCATCAAATACAGTTTTGTCAAATCTCCTCTGTGGTCGGAGATTTCATTAATAATTATTTTTAGTGATATTAAATAGAATTTTTGTGAGGACGGTAAGGCCAGAACATAAACAGATTTCTGTCTATGTGCGGACTGAGATTAAATCACAATCTTTTTAGTTTGCTGATTTCGACTGGTTCCACAAAATACACTGAGACATATCAGAGTAGAAGGAGCGTTTTACAGTTTTCAGATTTGTACTCGTATGAAATGTTGAAAATGTATTCTTCAATAAAGAACCACCTCAGGTTGACCTACTAACTAAAATCTGTCGGGGTGTGAGAGGCGCTGAAGGACAGCAGCGCTCTACACGTGGAAGCACTGAGGGGAGAATATTGACTCCATCCTTCCAGATTGTGTGACCTGGAACTGGGACTAAATGAGCTGGCCAGCCCCTGCAGCTCTCTGCTGCGTGGTTTTATTAGCACCACAGGTGGCTGTTTACAGAATGGAAGCATTGTTTTCTGGCTAATTGAATCCAAACACTGGTTGATCACATTTTTGTTACAGTTGACTTCATCCTTTATTATAATCCACGGGCCTCTTGGAGCGCTCACCGGCTGCCAAAACCTCTACAGTTTCTCATGTTATTCATTTATGTTTGTCAGAAAAACACAGAGGAAAAAAAGGTGGAGCATGTAGAAGAGATAAACCTAGCATTAGTTTTATAGGTGTCTAAATGATTCTATTTAATGTAGATGAAGTCAGTTGCAAATGAATTATGCATCTTTACATCAGCTGACTGATGAGCATTCACACTTATGTACAAACACACTCATATTTCCTTCCCATGTATTTCCTCCATGGGAAGATATGGAAAGGTTTCACAGATGATAAAGACTGAGTTGTGCTGCTCAACCTAGCAACATTGTAGCAGCATTGCTGTACTTGATAATGTAGCAAGCAGAGTTAGCGTCAACCTGAGGATTTGTCTTAAAAGGCAATTTGTCAATAAGTTACTAAATGTGTTTATGATTCGACTGATGAGGTTCAAACGATGATGAATGAAGCTGAGCTCCTTCTACTGTGTAGTTCTAACTGTAATCAAAGCTCCCACGTTTTCACATATCTCAGTGTCACTACAATGGATTGTTTAGCTTAAACTAAACATCATTTTCATAGAAAAAGCTCAGCAAAATAAAATTTGGACTCATTTTCTAATTTCTTGATTTTGTCGTAAACTGAAGATTCTTGAGAAGTCTCACCTTTGTCAATGGAATGGTAGCTATCTCTCCAGCCTTTTCAGACCTGAGGAGAAATCATACACACACACACCACACAAACAGTAAATGTTGAAGAATACCAAAACATTTCTCACATTAGCAAAATGTTTAGCTATGCCAAGTCTAATGGTGTGTGCATAAAATTTGTAAAGCATTAAACAACAATCAAACCACCCAGGTTACATTAGGTGTGGATGAAATGGAACCTGGCAAATGTGAGAAAAACCCATAATCAATGAATCCTAAATGGAACCATCATGACAGCCAGAAGAGCGTTTGTTGAACCAACATCCTGCCAGGAGAGCAACCTTCTAGTCAAAGCAACAGCCATTTGTGACAAGGCTGCCAGATTGTGTGTGTGTGTGTGTGTGGGGGTGTGTGTGTGTGTATACATCAGCAGGAGACCATGTGTAACAATAAGGAGAGTATTACAGAACTAGAACTCATCCTTAGAATAATAGTGTCAGAAGTTCTTTTTATGCTGTTTTCATTAAAAACAAAATAGCATAAAAAAGGCACTAAATTCTTGAAGAGATTTCAGGGAAAGAAAGGAGCAGATAAAAATGTTGTAATTCTGGTAAGTTCTCATGTTATTTACTAGTGTGATCATGTTATGTAGATATGATATCGGAGGGGCCCCAAGGTTGAGCCTTGGGGAACCCTTCACGTGATTTCTGTCATCTGTGATGTAAAGTTACTAACAGGCCTGATTTCACACTAGCGTTAAATGCTCAGTGTGATTTCTGGTGCTGAAAGCTGACAGGTCCAGGAGGTTCTGTAACCCAGAATCCCTCTGCTGTTCTTTGTATTTGTGTCTTTAAAAACTCCTGCTCTTTCTGAAGCCCCGCCTTCAGGTAGTCATCACAGCATGGCTCCTCTATTAACCCTTTAACAATTGGCCAGAATCTGATGAATTCAACAGATGAAGAGTTCCACCAGGTATTTGCTAATTGCTGCTGGCTAGTCTGAAGGAGCTGAGTGTGCATTCCTTCCCCACTCCAGGTTTTTGATGGAGAGGGGGTGAGGAATGCTGCTCTGTGAGGCAGAAGCTCTCGAGGTTGAAAACTGCAACTCAGAGGAGGAGCTGCATCTCGAAGGCGGAGCTAAGTCCACTAAGGCATTTTGCACAGCTTGCCATGAGAGATTAAGGGATTTCTCAAACATATGAAAGAATCAAGGCAACACTCCAGGATTTTGATGAGTGAATAACGTAACATGACAAAGCTAAAAAAAAGTTGATTTGACATAATACTGTCCCTTTAACACACCAGAATGCAAGAATTTGGAGGGTTCAGATGAGTGAATACTTTTGGCAGCATAATGCAGCTGGTTCCTTAGTTTATCTTTCCAAGTCTCTATTAAAAGTCTGACCACATTTTTTCTTCTCCACTAGGAGGTTTGGCTCTCAGAGTGTAGAGAAACATCACAAAGTGAAGGAATGGCCTAAATTATAAATGTGCTACCAACAGAAAGAAAAGGGAAAGCACAGCCAGTTACTGATAAACCTACGAATCACTCCTTCCATTCTAAACTCTAATGCTATGTATTTGTCTGCAGCACAGCAGGTTTAAATAACAGAACTGAGAACTCCTCTTCAAAAGCAGAGAAGGACTCTAGAGGCTGTGATCAAAGCTACAGGATGCTACTGTGGGTAAAATAACTGCTGAAGATTTTTTCCACTTTAATATTTCTAATGGGGCCAGCGAGATCAGATTAACATCAGATGTCGGCGATGACCCATATGATCGACACATACAAATAAATCACAGGAAATTTGTCTACTAAGTTATGCTTAAAAAAACACAGTTGAATATTGATGTGAAGAGTCAGAGGTCGGTCAGTGCTGCCCTGATCTTATCATCATGGAGCGTCTTTAAGAATGTGGGTTGTGGACGCTAGCATTAGCACTGGGGACGTCCTCACCATCCGCTCATTCAGAGCAGGTAGGGCTCTGTGGATCTGAGTCCTGCTTCTCCTCTTCCTCCTTCTTGGCCTTCAGTAACATCATCTCTTGCTCTGTAGCTTTCATGTTCCACCACATTCAATTTCTGCCTGACCACATGCCCTCAAGATGAAATTTTTATATGTCTTAACTCTCCAGTCGCCTCTGCTTTCTTCTCATCTGAGGTCAACTTCCCATCATTCTTGAGCTTTGCTTCTGTCAGACTAACTGACTTCCTGAAACATGTTCATTTCTTCAGTGTTCACTCACTTCAAGCAGTGTTTTTTTTTTCTCCTCCCCCTTCATGCCCCTCCTCCTGCAACGGTAGCGCCTTTAGCTTACAAACCTCAAACAAATCTAAAAAACTCTGAAATAAATGCCTGGATCCAGCATGAGGGTTGCAGCGCATTAGGATGCATTAGTTTTATTAGTTTTCACTGAGCAGATCCAGCAAACTGACAGCTGTACATTTGTTCTCATTTAGGCAATTCACAACGCAATTCCTTAAGATAACAATCGATTAACACAATCTTCTTGAAATTAATTGACTATGCCTGAATAACAAGATCCGGATTTAATGATGTTGATATAAAATAATTAATGTTTCAGACTGGTCTGATGCTCAGTAAACGACTGCTTACTCCTTACACTGTAACAAACCCAGGCTAATTAAATGTGGCATTGTTAGTAAGTGTGACGATAATCAGTGTGATGTACTGGTGGCGTATCAGGATGATGTCTCAGAACCATGCCATGCAGATTGCCTCATGGTCTGCCTCTCCAGGATCAGGCTGAAGCTCACTGGGGGCAACATCAGCGTTTTAAATCAACCAAAACCAGCAAGGCAAACAGTCCAGCCTGAATCCGACTCCAGCCGGGTCAACGGTACAAATGGAGCTACTCACAGAGAGCAGGAAGGAAACACACACAGCCTCGGCAAGAAATGTACTCATTTATCTGCTTAGTGATTCATGAGAGTTATTTGCTGAAGGCTTATGAATACATTTTAATGAATGTGTCTCCACTCTTTAATATCTGCTGAATTAAACTAAAATTACTGCTCTGCCAGTGGAGGAGTTTTGGCTCACTTCCCTTTACCAGATTTCTTATCCGCTTTTTGCTTCTGTTCTTTTTTTCTACCAAAGCCTTTGAGTCAAAATGAGGTGTGGGTTTTAACTAGGTCATTCCAACACCTTGTTGACCCAATTTAGATTCAAACTACAGCTGACTGTTGATGGCTGTAGAGGCAGATAACTCCACATTTGACTCTAAAAGACTTTGGTAGATATGGGAGTTCATTCCAGAATCAACTGATGAAAGTTCTTGTGCCTGTAAGATGAGAGTTCAGTGCTGAATGCCTGTTAGCAATAAACTAACAATGTTGGTCAGACCAAGAGGTCGCGTTAACGGAATATTTTCTGTATTTGACCGGTTGATGGGAAAATCTGAAGCCCGTCAGTCATTTGACTGGTGCACATGTGCAGACATTATAGACTTTACTCAAAGAGTTAATTGCAGAGGCAACTAAAATCAATCAATAAAAAAAATCCTTTTTGAACATCATCTCATGGACACTGAACTAAATGCATCTTTTTGACCGGGAGCTGACAATGTGTTGAAGAGTTGCGGACCGGACGCTTTGGAGCACTTCTGCTTCAGAAGGGAGAAGAATGGTAAATAAAGGAGCCGTCCCCGTGTTACTTCAATGGAACAACTTCTGTGTTCAGCCTGAAAGAGCCAGTGTATGGGAACGAGTGAGCAGACCAGAGCCGGACAGCCGACTCTGATCCGCCTGTGCAATGCACTTCTGCAGGTCACGATTATTACTCTGTCCCAGAACCAGCTGGCCTGAACATAGCAATAAATGAAAACGAGAAATTAAAAGAAGAAATAAAAGCCCTAACAAACCAGAACGAAGAACTGAAAATCCAATCTACCTTTAGATTACAAAGGTTCGCAGGGTCTGATGACGATATCTGATTTTACACAAGGTAAGCTCGTACACCACAACAAACCTTTTTCTTTTTACAATTTGGGTTACTCGCCCCACCTCTGGTTTCTTAATTAAATATGAAAAATAACTAAATAATGTAAGAACATTGTCCGATAGAAAGAATAAGAATGTTTATATATTTAAATAGCACACTTGTATAAGTAAAATGTGTGAGAATATTGCCTATTAGCACAAGCTAATAGCCACGAAGTTTAAAGAACTTTAAAGTAAGACTCGCCTTGGTATCGATGAATGTATGACGAGACGTACGTCTTAAAACCTTTCTCAAGTTTGCTTGATGGTGCTTTGGATCCCGCTTTACAAATACGATGTACGTCGTTAATTGTTAGCTTTGGCAAGCCCTGCAAACACCTACTGTAAAATCACATTTTTAATAGACCGGAAAACACAGAACCGCTTTTCCCCAAACACGGAAGGTGACGTGCAAAGAGCCCGTTAGCCCCGCCCCCCGGCCTGACTCTGACTTGTTCTGCTAGTGTGAGAACCAAAGCAAAAATGACAATCTGAGTCTGAATTAATATTTAACATTTTAAGTTAATTCAGAAGGTCAGTTCAGAAGGATTTCTGAAGCAGCTTTAATAAACTTTTTTGTATACTTTGACTGTCTAAGAGTGCAAAAAAATTTAAATTAATTTTCTCCTGATGCTACACAAATATCCTTTATTCTTTTTGGATTATATTTTTCAATCTTTTCATTTTTCTCTATTCCCTAAAACATTTTCTTGTCTATGACTTTGCCGCACTTGCTATGGAACTGCTAAACAAGGTCCTAACTTCTGGCTAAGCTTTGTGGTCTGCAGCAATTTTGTAGTCCAATTTCAGTTGTGCCAAAGTTGCAAGTAAGCAAATCAAAAAGTTTGGTTCTAACGTGTATTAACACTCAGGATTCCTTACATCATCCCTCAGCATCAGAGCCTTTTCAAAGTGCATGGGTCATTTAAGGACAAGTGCTTCAGTGACTTGTGCCAGTACCAAGAGGGATTTTCCGAAACACTTTGCCTGATTGAGGATTTAACTGTTCTGTATGTTTTGAATAGAATTATTTGGCTTTGTTTTTGCCATTTCTGTTTCGTTCCTCCTTCTCCACATCTTCTTCAGATATTTCTTTTGACATTCCAGAGTCTTTTCTTTATACCTCTAATAATTAACACCCACTAGACATAACACACTTTGCACCATCTATTCTAATTTGATTATGCTCACCTCCACATCTTGATTCCTGACCTTCTCTGATGTCAAAAGCATTTTAATCAAGTTTGCTCTGCTAAATGTTAGGTCCCTCTACGGGAAGACTTATGATAATGATTTGATTTTCCTCATAATTTAGACTCCTTTAGACTTGATACCTGGAGCTAAAGAAAATGTGCTCCAACTTCCAATGTGTGCTTGAATTTCAGTCATTTTCACTTCCCCAGGCTGAGTGGAAGTAGTGCTTGCTCTTACAGTGGGTTATAAAAAGAATCTCCTGGCTGTATATTTAGGAGCTTAGGGGTTGCACAGAAACTTACAAACTTGCAAATTCAGGAATTAGAATAAAGTTTACAGATTTGAGTAAATGTAAAGTTGAATTATTTTCCATTTAAATTATTTTTCAATTCTGTTCATGGTTTTAAACTCAGCTCTCAGTTTTTTAATCACTGTTTAAACTGCTTTAAACTTTAAAGCCATGTTGAATGCAAAGCTACGCTGTATATACTGAACGGGTCCCTTGTCTTTACATACAGATGAACTTTAATTATGGTACATCTTATTCTTAAAGTAAAGGCTTCAGTGTGCTGAATAAAAGCTGCAAAATAAACTGCTGTGTGCAATTAAAGTATATAGTGTGTTTCACTAAGTGGTGAAGTTCCTATCAAAAAATAGACTTTCACATAATATGCTATTTTATTAAATGGGTTTTCAAAGAGAGCATATGTAAGGTCAAGTACTGATGTTGGATTATTAGGTTGAGGTCAGTAGTGCAGAGCAGGCAAGCTGCTCCATATCAAACACAACACTCTTTAAGGACTTTGCTTTGTGCACCAGTGCATGGTCATGTTGGAACTGTCAGGAAAGATCTGATATTTCAAAATGTCCTTGTATGTCTTTGTATGCTGCAACACCTGATTTCCTCAGCGTAATGAAATGACATCATAGGGCTTTATGGGCTCCACACATTGGGAGTGACGTTGCTCTGTTGTGTACAGATTCCTCAACACACTTCAGCAAATCTTCTCCATTTATGAATGGAGAGGCACAGCATTATTGTTTCTTATTTATTTAGTTTATTCAACCTTTATTTCACCAGGAAAATCACATAGAGATTACAATTATTTTTTTGGAAGAGAATCCTGGCTAAGACTGGCAGCATTAACATTTAGTAATCTTTACCAACTTAAGACCAAAACCCACTAGATGAAACACATTAGCATTTTCAAATTTCAACCAATAGCCTTCACCCACCCAAATATCAGATCATTAAAACTGTTGCATGTCTAAACATTAACTGCTGATTGTGACGCAAACTACAAGGCTGCAGAATTCCCTGCACTCTCTTTCATCTTTGTTAATTCCCCTTCCTACCTCATCTAAACAGAGTTAAAAGCCCATAACTGTTTCAAAAGAGCCAACAGATGAAGTGAAACAAGGTTAAAGGAAAGGGATTTGTGGAGGCATAAACAATGCTTTTTTTTTTTTTCCTGTATTACTAATTTACAGAACTCCACAAGAGGGCAATGTTGTTCCACTCAAACCCTGTCGTGCAGAGAGGAAGACGTACCTTTCATTGAAGGTGTCTGAGCCATATGAGTCACAGTCAGTTTTTTTTTTTTTGTGTTTTTTTTTTAAAGATGAACAATGAACAGTGATAGGTTGAAGGGGGCAGGGGAGGAATAACAGAAATAAAAATTCATGCCAAACAATCAGAATGAAATGGTTTTTCTGCAAATCAGCGTAATAAAAGAGACTTTAATGGAAAAGGAAGGCCTGAGCCAGGGAACCGTTGCAATCCAAAGATACTTTGAAATAATTACATATTCTGCTCAAGAGCTGTTAATTGCACATATTCACAGCTTTCTGCTGATGTATCATCACTGTCACTCTTGGCCATCAGTGATATAGAATCACCCAGAGTCAGAAGCACAAATGGAAATCTACTGCAGCCTTTTTTTGATCTCAAAATGGCTGTTAATAATATAAAGCCATAAAACGAGCCTTGTGCTCAGAAATGTTCTCTGACAAAGTGTTATTCCATTTTTTTTACGATAGGAAAGGCTGCCTTCGCAGGCTTTGATTCTGCACCACTGTACCTCGCCGTCTCTCAATCCAGCACAATAATTTTCAAATAAAGAAGAAAGGGGTAAGTGGACCTCCCGGTGGGCGAATTAACTGTCAACCTCGATTTTCATGAATATAAAATCGAGAAATCCTCGGAGAGGATCAGTTTTGAATCAGAAAGTTGGGCATCCAGCAACGGCAAAAGTCACATGACACTGAACAACGAAGACCAACTCTACCACCTCAGTTTGACTCAGTCTGAGGACCAAAACACACTTGGAGGCTTATTTCAGAACTAATACACAGAGGTCACAAGGATTCTGTCAAATAAAGTTTGACAGATCTTTCTAGACAAAATGTTGAAATACAGAGGCTTACAAAATTAAAGTCTATAGTTTGGTTTGCACATGGAATCAGCCTCTTTTACTCTAATGCACCTAAATAAATCTAGTGCACTAATTCTATTCCGTTCCGAAAAGAACCCGTGAAGTAGTTACCTTTATTTTTTTACAATTATTAAACATCATAATTAAATACTCTGCATTGAAACCAAAGAACAAAACCTGTTTTCAGGGTTAGGGTTTTTTTTTTAAAGAAATATAACGCTTTCTTACAAATAACTACAGTAAAATAATCATTTTAATCATCAATATTCAGTACAGCAAGACAAATTGTGAATCATGTATTTCACTGTGCTCTGATTGTGACCCTGTGGTCTAACTCCGCTCTCTATTCTCTTTTTCTTCTGAAGCCAGTGGTGCAGGTGTGATTTTTCGAGAGAATAACGTAGTTATCGGTAGTTGTTGTCGCTCTTTTTTCTTCTGGGCAAAGAGTTACATACCGTAATGTTATTGGCACACAGGTAGAGAAGAAGCGCAGAGACTGTTTAGCCAATCAAGATGGAGAATACAATGCACTGTAAAAAAAAAAAAAAAAAAAAAATAAACTGCACAAAAAATCCGCGAAGCAGCGAGGCTGTGAAAGGTGAACCTTTCACTGTATTTACACGCCCTTATCGATTGCAAGTGACACTCTTAGAACTCAGAACATTCTAAGATTGTTATAAGGGCAAAATCGGGGTAAAAAATTGTGTGTGAACTGAGCTTAACCTTAAAAATAACAAGTCACCATAAAATGGTGTTTTGACATCAGAATATTATCACAAATTCTCAGCTGAAACTTCAGAATTTCTTCTCACAGTTTATAATGAATCCATTAACAATGAAGAACTACCCCGTCAATAAAACAGGGTCTTATCACTTTGATCCCTAAAACAAATAAAGACCATTTAATAATAGAAAATTGGCTTGGCTTCACTCTATTAAATAATGACTATGACATTTTGACCTTCACCATGTTTCAGCTGCATGATTATTTATTTTGCATAATGTTCTCAATTCCACCTATGAGATGATGACAAATGCTAAGATTAGCAGCATAACCTCCAATTTTCAGGTTCGGTCTGGGGTATCCGGGTAGATTTCATTGCTTGGTGTCTGGATTTTTATTGTTTTTCGGGTTGCCAAATGCGAATCCTTATATGTCTGGTGTGATGCCTTTCTCCTGCTGGAGCTGCTGCCTAGTGGCTGGTTCAGACAGAACACAGTGGGTTGTGGATTAGTGTAGCAAGACAAACTGGAAATAAATTTCCTGTCATTCCTGTCGCAACAAACAGGTGGTGTTGCACATCATGACGGCACATATGTGTTTCTGTGTGTGACGAAGGAGCCACATCCTGTCACTAACTTGGACACAAAAGCTATAGATGGATGGACAAAGTGAGAGTTCATCTATTAAAGTGACTGAAGATGAATTCACAAACTAAAACAGGAGTGTAGACATTCTTTTTTTATAGGTGTCTTTGTGGACTTACTGCTTTATTATTAAATTGAATGTAATTTCAGGTTTTTGTACAATTTTTTTCCAGGTTGACTGTGAGCTATTATTGTTACAGATTAGTTACAAGTACAGAAAAGTAAATGTTAGGGATGCACAAATTTGAAAAGTTGGGCCAATATTGATATACGATGTTAATACTGCTGTATTAACCAATATTTTGTCAATTTAAAAAAGCAAGACACTTATAAAAAAAATTCCATACACCTGTTTTTAATTTATATTGTCATATTGAGTCAATTTAACAGACTGACTCAATTGTAAAGGGCCCCCACAACTTATTTATTGTGGGGGCCCCTGTTGGTCAGGGGCCCTTAGAATTGTCCTAACTTTCCACCCCTATGCAGCGTCCCTGCAGACAGGATGTGAGACCAGATATTTACATTCTATCTCCAGCTTCTGTAACTGCTACCTGCTGAGAAAGAGCTGCATAAATCTGTTTGAATCCAATCAGTTAGCTAAACTATGGATGGCTTTTACCCCATCTCTCCTAGACGGAGCAACTGAAGCAGTTATTACAGAAATTTCCTTTAATAGCAGCACAAAAGAAACTCAACAGGCTTTGATGTTTTTTATTCAGCAGGACTTCCTTATGGTTACAAGTCCAGTCAAGATCTTGGTGAATTTTAGAGGTGTGGTAGTCTAAAGCCTTGTTCCCACTGAGCCGGGTCAATTCCATATGCTATTTTATTTTTTTTATAGTACAAGTGGTCTATACCACCGATCTGTACCTCACTGTTCCTGGGCCCCCTTCAATTGCAGGTCCATAGGTCCAATGGTACAGTACAGGTAGGGTGGAACTATAACCACAACATAGTCAGTTGAATAAGGAACAGAAAAATATCACTGTTTGACAAACATGAGACATAATGAAGCAGCATTTGACATGTGTGGCTTAACTCCGCCCGCCCAATGAGTCTAAAGGAGGTTGGACCCGTTCTCCTGAATACCCAGGCTCTTCTCCACAGGCTTAGATTTAACCGCTTCATTGTGGTTTTACAGAACCCCTGAGGGGTTAGAACAAGCTGGACCTTGCCATGTACTGCATGCAAATGATCTGATTGGCATTCATTGATCGGCCCCTGGATTTCCATCAACAAAAATGCTCACTGCCTGCCCATATTCACACTGACACAGTGAGACCACAATGCCAATGGCGACACACCCAACGTGGCAATAAACCAAACCTTAACTGGCTAGAGTGAGACCTGACAATGGAGAAGGGGTTACAGTGGATCAACTGAACCGACTCGCGCTGTACTGCTCATGAAATGAGCCACTGACAGCCAAGCACTCTTACCACTTTAAAGGTGTCAGCGGGACAACAAATTGATTTTAGACTGAAATAAACGAGACCGTAACCTGGCAAAGAACAGGTTCTGAAAAGTTTGTTATAAACCAACACTCACATTGGAGGATACTTTTAGTCTTGTTTTTTAAATTTGACACACTAGCTGAACACCACAGTGTGCTAATTTCTTCCCTCCAACACCAATTCTAGCTGATCTTGTTTTCCTATTGCTAAACCGGCCATAGGGTTCCTTTTCCTTATATACTGAGCAGACACCGGCCCTGAGCAGTGTGTCTGTTGGGTTATGTGCTGCATAGCCTTTGAATTTATTGTGCCCCCTGCTGAATCTCCTGCTGCGAGACACATCAGGGCAGAATTATAAAAGCAAAGAGAAACCAGAAAAAAAAAACAGGGTTCGGCAGTGGAAAAATAATACTTTGCTTTGTGTTAGCCTATCATTTTATCCTGAGGTCGTTTTAGTTCCATGAATGTTCTTCATATGCGTTTTCACTTTAATTCTGCTATAGTTTGTGTTGCCCATGGTAACAGCAGTGCTTGTGGCATTATGAATTTTGAAAATGAAATGCTGAAACTGTAATTTTAGGACTGGTGAGCAATAGGGATTAGAAGCTTCCCACAGGATTAATGGGCAGTTTAGCATGTGCAACTGCTTCCAGTTCAGTATGATTTCATTAAAAACAGTGAATACCTATGTTTGAAAAGCGCTCTGATGTAGCAACGTTGCGGATTTATCATCACCTCTTCACATCACTGCGGAAATTTAATGAGAAGACGGAAAAGCTGTAATACAGCTGATGGAAAACAAATTATGTCTGTGAGAAAAAAGTTCCAGTAGGTTTTTGAGTATAGAAAAAAAAAATCATTTGACTTTTCCTAGGCAGTTACTAAAGCTATTGATATGGAAGGGTTACTGTAACTTTCAGAGACTAGTCAGTTCATGCCATACTGTCACAACATAATGACAGTTTTAACAAATAGCCTATGTGAAAATAAAAAAAATAAATAAAATGATAAAAGTTACATACTGCAGCTTTAATTTCACTGAGGAGAGGGCAGGTCAGGAGGGACGTGGGTCAGAGCTGCTGCTGACTGACTCATCTGTTGTTAAGTGGTAAAAGTTAAATATATGAATAACACCCAGATGAATCAAAGAAGCCTGTGACAAAATAAGAAATTTGACTTCCAGGAGGGAAAACAGACCGGTGTCCCGCTGCAGATTGAGGCCGCATGCAGTGGCCTGTCTCTGGGCTTGTTTTCCAGGAATCCCCGGTCCATAGCCGAGCCTCTTTAACTTCCATAAAAAAATTTTAAAAACGCATTTTACTGGGGCATATATATTGGCATATAGGGAGAACTTTAAAGAACAGCCTGGAGTAGTTGAGTGATTTTTCATTCATTCAACCACACCATTATGCTGTTAACAAATGTTCTTAGGAGCGTTCCACCAAGTGTGATGTTTGGGGTGGGGGAAGTACTGAGGTAGTTCTGAACCTTCAGCTTCTCTGTCAGATTCAGCCTGCACACTGCTTCTCTAAGGGAAATCTCATTTTGCACATAAGGTCCTGGAGGAGAGCAACAGGGAGAGTTGGAGTTAACACTTACTCCTCCAATGAGACGTTGGAGATCATCAAGGGGGGCGCTGAAGACGGAGGAGAAAGGGGGCTGCTGGAGGAGGGTGGGGTTGTTGTGTCAGTGGCCATCCTTCTCTGTGGTGACGACGTCTGTGGGACGATCTCCAGCACTGCCCAGCACCTGGTAAACACACGCACACTCACTGAAAGTTACTGAATGATTAAAACTTGTGTTGCATACATAAATGAGTCATGAGCTTACGTGTTTAGTCAAACACAGAAAAGATCTTTGGAACCTGGAACTTTGTGAAATGTCATTTGATTGGCTCCGACTGGTTATACTGAAAAAAATAACCTGTATCCTCTCCCCTCAGCCCCCCCCAAAAAAGCATTATGCATGTTTTGTAACATTTTGGTGCATTAACACATGAGCATTAGATATCTACAGATATATTGCAACCGCTGACTGGAAAAGTGAATATGACTAATTTTCCTTTCCTTTCATTATAGCCCCGGATTGCGGGTGGGATATAACCCCCTCAACATTAAAATTCAAAAAATACTTTATTAATCCCAAAGGTAAATTAAATGGTGTTGTAACTCATTAATTCAAATTCTTCAGCGTTGTTGAAGATGGTGATGGCTGTTGGCAGGAAAGATCTTCTGAGGCATTCTGTACTGCACTGAATCTTAATCCTTCCAGTTTTTCACAAATCCTCAAAATCGACTCAAAATCAACAGATATTTTCTCAAAATTGGGCAAAACACTGGTTTTTAATTGACTATTGTCTCAGCCTTACTTGATGCCAAGATATAGTCTGTGATCAATGCATAAAGTAATAATAACGTCACATTGAACATCTAACTTAGTGCAAATATTATAAATGTATGGCACAAGCGGCACAACCGGCCCTTTAACAAACCGAGTTTGTTAAAGGACTGGCTGAACCAGTGACCCCAGCTCTAAGCTCACTGGTGCAGTTTTAGCCAAAAGTTAACACCAAGACTTTCATATAAATATTAAAAACACCCAGTTTTAAACACAGTGTCTCAGACATTCAAGGTCTTGAAGTGTTAGGCAGATGTAATTTTTGGCATTAAACCTGCAAAGGAGAGCTTTTTTATTATATTTTTATTGACTCTCAAGGAAGTATCATTTAAATGACCTTAGGCTTCTACATCACAAATTCAATATTTGAAATAAGGTGGGCAAGTAGACCATTACATTGTCAAAACAATGTAACTGTCAACTGTCAAAACAAAAATGCAACTTCACTTCCCTGAGAAAGATTATGAAGCACGGAGTAAAAGAGAGTGTGACAGAAAAAACAAAAGGAAAGAAAAAAATAAGTTAGAAATGTAAAAAGCAACCCCCCCCCCCTCCCAAAAGAAAAATAAATAAAAAATAAATAAATAAATACATTAATAAAATACAAAATACAAATAAAAAAATACAAAAAAAACATAGTATGAAATAATTACGACGTATACCTATCATAGGAGAGTGGATTATCCAGGAGATTTAATCAAGTTTGGTCTCTAAACATGAAATCACATTTTTTAAGTTTTACATAATCTACCCAATCTACCCAATCTGCCACCACTGACAGAATTGTTCAGTCTTGTGATTGAGAGGCTATTATTTCCATTTTATACATGTTAAATGTTATGTTAATCCAGTCATCTAAAGTTGGTTTGTCTTGTGATAGCCATTTTCTTGTAATGTTTTTCTGACTTGCTATTAATAAAATAGTCATCTGATATTTGTTTCTTTTTGAAACTTCTTGAGAAATTATGCCAAAATACATAAGTTTGATCTTCTGCTTGGAAATATCTTGTAAGGCATTACAAAACTATTTATCTCTTTCCAGTAATCTTTTATAATTGGATCTCAGAAGACATGATTTCCACATTTTCTCCAACATGCAGGAGGATTTCCATCATAGTGGCATTTCTGAGCAGGTGTGATAAAAAAAACCTTACCAGATTTTCCCATCTAGCCGCTGTAGAGATTTATTATATGTCCATTGATATCTCCACATTATTGCCCTGTCTTTCCCATCTTCCTTTGACATGTAGGGTTGAATTGTATTTGAGATCTATTAGGTTTTTATAGATAAGTAAAATAATTTTCCCTTTATTTTTTTAATTATGGGCATTAATAAAAATGTCAATTAGGTTTATATTCTTGTCTGTAATTGGCTTAATTTTTAAGTTAACAAAATTTCTTATTTGTAAATATTGAGAAAAGTCCTGTTTGTCCAGAATAGTGTTTTGAAATCACTTAAGATTTTGTTGTTCATTATTGTGCACAAAGCAATGATTCCCTTGGATATCTAGGCCTTATACCGCTGAGGTCATCTTTTTGCAATATCTTTTTAATGAAACATTTTCATCACTTCATATTCCAGGTATTTCTCAACAAACATGTTATTGATATCATGCAATTACAATTTTTTTATTGACCTTTTACACATTTTGAGAAAATAGCATGTTTAATATTACTACCCCATTCTTCCATGAGTGGGTCCAAAAGGACCTGCATTCATTTCCTATGGAATTTAACGGGAATCTTTGTTTCTTACCAAAGCCAAAAGTTAACACCAATGACTGTCGGGTCATTGGTGTGACTGTCGGGAAAACATTTTTTTGTGAACCATACACACTGAGTCCAAAGTGTCGCCCCTGAATAATAATATTTTACAAAGCAAGAACTTTTACATATAATTATTATCTTTACTTTTAGCTCATAAATGTGTGTGTCGATTATCAGTGCTGTTGACAGTGTTATTGTCACAAATCAACCTATTAGCCGTCTTTGAAGTTAGCTAATACTAGTTATCTAACAAAGCTCGCTAACATTACTTTATTGTTCATGTGTGTTATTTGTGTATGGGTGTGTGTCTCTCTGTGTGTCTAACACCATCGATGAGAAAACCAAAAGAGAAAGAATTTGTTGAATGACATGTAGAACCTGTTGATCAATGTGTTCAAGATATTTTCTTTTATCATCTCAATAAATGAAATAAAAATTCATAGCTACATAAATAAATGTATAAATAAATGAGCTGAAAAAGAATAGAGTGCCTTCTCCAGGTCAGGGAGGATGTCCTCCCCCAAGTGGAGCAGGAGATCAACAGGCGGATTGGCGCAGCGTCTGCAGTGAAGCGGGAGAGGTGAAAAGTGAGCGGAGTCAAAAAGTGAAGCTCTCGATTTACCGATCCAAGTTCCTACCTTCATCTATGATCATGAGCTTTGGGTCATGTCCGAAAGAACGAGGTCACGGATACAAGCAGCCGAAATTAGTTTTAGTTTTTTAGGTTGTCTGGGCTGTCTCTTAGAGAGAGAAGCTCAGTCATCCGGGAGGGAATCAGAGTAGAGTCGCTGCTCCTTCATGTCGAGAGGAGCCAGTTAAGGTGGCTTGGGCATCTGATTAGGATGCCTCCTGGTCGCCTCTCTGGTGAGATGTTCCGGGCACAACCCACCAGGAGGAGGCACCGGGTAGAAGAACCAGGACACGCTAGCGGAACTACGTTTCTCAGGTGACCTAGGAACGCTTTGGGTTTCCCCCGGAGGAGCTGGACCAAGTGGCTGGGGAGAGCAAACTGTGGGCTTCCCTTCTTGGGTTGCTGACCCTGCAACCTGGCCCCGGATAAATGGAAGAAGATGAATGAATGGATGGATAAATAAATACGTGCACATACAAACACACTCCCACATGCATGATACACACAGCACCATAGAATACAGACAGTAATGTTCGCTAGCTTGGTTAGCTAGCTAGTTTTAAGAAATGTGCTCTTTCTATCCCCCCTCCCCCCACACACATAATGGACGCTGACATTGTTCCAACATTTCTGTTGTGAAATTGCTGTTGTTTTCATTTTGTTTTAAAAATGTTCTATAAATTGTCACAAATGTTCTACAATTTCTTCTAAAAATGCTTAAAAAATGAAAATATTTCAAACATGAAATAATTCTTGTGTGAAATAAAACACAGCAGAGAGTATCATACTAAACATTATTTTGAATTAAAATGGCAAAAGTAGCATAAAAACACGGTTCCAAAAAGACACACTCATGGAAGACTGTATATTCAATATATCATGCATCAGAGGGTTAAACCTGGCATTTGGTCTGAAGTCTGAGTCATATGTGATCCATTTTACTGCCAGTGGAGTGGTAACACCAGTGGAGTGGTAACATTAAATTTTTACTGCTAAAAACAATCTTAGAAAACACAATTTGATTATTTTATAATTGACAGTACCCCATTTTTTAAAAATTTAATTCCAAAACCCAGAGATATGTTGGCTCTCACCCACAATCCTCACCAGTGCCTTAGGAAGTGTAATCTGTATTTAGCGATCGTTATGCTGGATTTATCTTCCAGCATAACAATCAGCCTCAAGGTCCAATCTGTCAACAGTTGTCTTGATTGCAATAACTTGATGTGATTTTTACATTCACAAGTCTTACTGGTGGACAGCTCAGTTAGGGCTAGAAATGTTGTGTGCTATATGTGGTGTTTTGTCTTGTAATTTTTAAGTTGCTAAACAGTTTTTTATGAGACTTTCAATTGTATATTACAAACGCAGTAAAATCTGATTGCTTTTTTCTTTTTGGAAATAGTTTGAAATGCTGACTTCTCGTCTTCTGCTCTTGTATTAGTGAAGCATTACAGGCAGCACTGATAAAACCATTTAACTATAGAGGCTGGTGAATATCTCTAGTGGGATGGGGTACAGGATCGACAACAACAGACAAATTAGAGATGCCTATTTTTGGGCTGTTACAGGAAGCTGGATTATCCAAAGGGAAGCTAAGATGAAGAAACCAGCAACACTTGAAGTGTTAAGAAACAACTATATCGGCAGACCAACACATTTTAGGTTGAGACCTTCATCTGGTTGAATGTAAAACACCAGACTGTGTTTAAATGAAAACGTACTGTATATAAAAAAACATAATGAAGCAAACATTCACACAGAAACAGGCTGACCACTCAGCATTTAAGGAGATGATGCTTGCTGAACTACTTCAAATCTAAAAGTAGTTCCTTCCCAGAGGCACACAGACGAGTCAAAACCATACAGAGCCTTACATAAAGAATAGGGATTTCTTTGTTTCAATTGGAAACTTCTCATCAAAGAGGTCAAAGGTCACATGTGGGGTACCCCAAGG
>CAEGAD010040932.1:0-26453 GCA_903067055.1 Poeciliopsis paucimaculata | reverse complement strand
TATATATGTTTGGTTGAGGTATCAGCTAAGAAAGGTTTAGCATAAATGAGTTTGAATATGACATTTTCAGATTTCAATAAAAAACGATTTTTTCAGCCCACACTATCCATTGTTCATTTCTTTATTATATTTTGGAAAATTATTATTTCTTATACATTATATTAGGCTACTGATACATCTTGTGTGCATGGAGACATTTTTACAAACCAAACTTATAGGGTCTGTTTTTTAATCCAGTGTTTTCTAAATGCACACAAAAAACCCCCAAAAACGTTTTATTCTCAAGTTTTCCCAGTTGAAATATTAGCTGAGAAATACAGTGTGATTAAAAGTTTAACTGAAGTATGGCTAAAAGGTGAAAAACCCTGCGCAGCTTTGAAGACGTCATGATTTAGATGACAAAGTGATTGTGAATGTGATGTTAATCTGTCTGGAGCAAAGTTTAGAGAAGGGATGAAACTGAATGTAACGGAGAAGACAGAAAGCGGCTGTGATCAAAAGACTCCCTCGTGCAGCCGAAAAAAATGGAGGAAGTGAGGTCATGGCCTTCAGCAGGAGGATTCAGAAATCTACACACAAAGCTTTCTCTGTCTGATTCGATTTCCAGGAGTTTCATCCCGAGATGCAATCGAATAGCGTCGCTCAAAGCACACTTATGCGTCAGAACGGCCCAGTCAAAGTCCAATCCAAAACTCAACTGAACATTTGCAGAGAGATTTCAAAACTCAACAATCTCAGAGACTCTCCAGTAAAGAAGGACATGCAAAACGTACAGACTACTGACGCGAAAACCTGGTAGGGACTCTGGAAAACCTGCGGCTGTAATTGTAGCAAAGAGTAGTTCCACAGGGTACTGATTGAGGCCTAACAATTATTTTTTTTTTACTTTTATTTCCGTGTTCACTGGTGCCCAGCTGTCTCAAATGAAATCTGAATCAAATACATCGCAGCTAGAGGCAACGACGTGACAAACTGTGACAGAGTTCTGTAGATTTGAATACTGCGCGAAAAAGACACCGTAATTATTTTAGCTTTCGCTGACCTCAAAGTACTTCAATACTTGTGTCTGATTACTGTTAGAAAAGAAAAGAGCATTGAAATTCCCTTCAATCTTACCAGCCATGTGAGTTTGTTATTCATAAAACCTTAAAATACAAATTTTTTGTCTCAATCTACAAGCTCGTGTTGCAAAATCAGCTCGTCTCTTCGTCAAGGTAGAGATTTATCTGGTCTGAGAAGAGGCTCTGCAGATTTCTCTTTTTTTTTCTGCCTGAAGGCGTCAGATAGCGCGTTCACCTGCGCAGACATTTGCTTGACCTTGGCAGTGACTGATAGACTCTCCCGACTCATGAGTCCTCCACCCACTGCGCCGGCGGTCGGTCGGTCGCCCGTCTCTTGTTTTATCACACAGCCAGGAGTCATGGAGTGTGGAGACGCAGAGCAGCGTTCACCTGCTCTGGACGTTTTAGGAGAGGGTTTGGCGGAAAACTGCTGCATTAAACTTTGTGACTCCAGGGAATGGTTGTTGCAGCTGACGGGTTCGCATACTGAAAACATCAGTAGAGTTGAATCAGTTTTATTTTATTTTTATTGAGGATTTCAGAAGCTTTTGTTAAGTCTTTCAGGTTCGCCTACAAATTCCTTGAACGTATTTGTTTTGGTTGGCCTCCTGAAGACCCTCAGTAATTCTGGATCACCTGCAGAAACAACAGGTAAAACAGAGATTCCACGTGTCTCGCTAACTGCTGATACCAGCTGCAGTACTTCTTAATTTTTTATCTTTTATCTCTACAGACAGACGGACGTGTGGCCGCACGCTGATTTTACCTCGTTGAGCCACTCGGTGAAGGCAGAGGTGCGCGTGAAGACGGTGGGTTTCTGCACTTCGTTGCACACGGCCGAAGACACGAAGCTGGTCACGCCCTGAATGTACCACCTACCATCTTGACCCAGGCAGTTCAGTGGGCCCCCAGAGTCCCCCTGTGACACAAATACAGCACGGAGCCTCAAACGGAGCCCGGATGTAGCTGCTGAAGCTCAAACAGGTGGATTCTGCCGATGCATTTACTCACGTTGCACGCAGAAACGACATCACCTCCTGCACACACCATGGTGGTCTTCACCGTGTGGCCCCACCAGTCGCTGCGGCTGCAGACGCTGTGCTCCACCACGGGCAGCGAGGCCTGCTGCAGTATGTCAGGCATGGGGCCGTGGGCTGATGATTCACAGAGAAGACAGAGCGACATCAATAGGTAAACACATTCAGCAGTCAGCTGATAAAGATGGAGTTATAATGGAAAAACCTATCAAAACAAAAACCTTTGTTGTGATGACACTAAATCATCACAACAAAGTTTCTCCATTAAGCCTCTACCAACATTTTTAGGAGCGTTTCACTGAGCAGTAGCTCCTATAATGAGCTCTGCAGATACTCAGTTCCACCAGGTGTTTGCTTATTGCTGCTGGCTAGTCTGAAGGAGCCGAGTGGGGGAGGCTGATGGCTGCTCTGTGAGACGGAAGCTCAAACCCCTTTTTGTAATTGCCGAGCAGCTTCTTGCATATTTCTGTTGGCATTTTGAACATTTGTCGTAGTTGCCGAGCTCCCGGTATTTGAGGTTGGAAAAAACTTTCAATCTTTAGCTCCTCCCACAAATTCCAAGACATGAATGATTTTGGTTTGAAAATGCTGACCATAACTGGAACTGCTTCCTCCTCAACGTCAGAGGGTTTAATCATTGGGACATGTTAACTGGAGTTATACCAGTTGATGCAGCCAGATGCGGTCTGGCCATCGGGACGACAGCTGGAGTCTAAGTGAGAGCAGAACTTAACATCTGCTGTTGATGGTAAAGTGCACATATTGATTTAAAACTCAATTCAGTCGTGGTGGTTTGCATTAATTCTATTCATGGCCTTAAATTCATGGCTTGGATTATAGTCCCAGTCTGGCCCTGCATGTGACTACCTGCTGGACATGGTGCACACTGTCTAGCACATACGTCAAAGTTCTGAAAAATCGAACAGTATGTTCAAAATGGTCCAGTCCAGGGGACAAACAGTGTGAGAGAGGAGTAGCGGGGACTTTACTGTAGAGGTTGCCCCAGCCGGAGATGAAACATTGGGTCCCGTGGGCCAGGATCTCTTCTGCCTGAGGAAGACAAGCCACGCCGACGCTGTCGTTCATAATGGGGCTCTTATCCAGCTTCAGCAGGGCGAGGTCGTTGCTGAGAGAGAAACATTGAAGAGTTTGTCTAAACAGGAAGGCAAGCACTCTGACGTGTCGTCTGTTTTTCTGATCCTGTGCGTTTCTTTTAGTGCCGTCAGTCGATTAGAAAAGGTGATCAGGCTCATCAGTCGCGATTAGTCGTGATGTTTAACTCTGTAAGCTTGAAGTGTTGAAATGCACGTTTTAAAAAAAATGTTTAAGAAAATGTTTATTGCCACAAACCAAATTGATTCTCCGTTTTCTAGGTTTTCATATCCAGCAGGGTTTAAAAGAAGTAATTTTGTTTCAAATGTAATTCAGAAATGTTAACTGCACTATGTTGGTACTATTCTGGTTTTATCCAAACGTCCTTGACTGTGTTTTTTTTTTTAATGCCTTTTTTTAAGAATTTCTTTGTCACCAGTGGTTTTTATTTGACAGTAATCTGTCAGGAAAGGGGCAGCAAGAAGAATTGAGGTCTATATGCTTTGTAGGGGTGTTTGGTCTAAACACTTTAACAAAAGTGTTTGTTAAAGTGAAGTTTGCTGCTTAGCGCACCAGTCTGACTCTCCTTACTCATCTTTTCGCTTGTGTCTCAGCATTCTTGACCGCAGTACAAGACCATTAAAGGTCCTTTTTTGAGTTAGGTAACCTGCCCGAGAGAGGCTTCTAGGTCAAAATACGTAATGCAATTAATATGCATTATGTTATATCAACATGTTGAGCTTTTTAGATCAATTGCATCAATCTCTTTATTTTCATTTGATCATATCCGCTTCATCTCGTTGATGGATTCGTTAATCTGTTTCAGGCGGTCGAACTCTTTGCTTCACCCACCCGTCGGCCACGTGGTCGATGTCCCACTCAGGATGGACAACGATGCGCAGGATGTCTCTGATCTGCTCTGTGCCCTCCTGCAGGCTCAGGTTATGCTCCCCTAAAACCACGCGGTACACATCTCCGGGCCTTCACAAGAGAAAACACACTCATTGCCCATCAGTGTCACTTTAAGCGTCTGGCATTGTTATGTGACGTTGTATTGACGGTGCTGTGAGTGGTTGGTCACCAGATGCAGTGTCCAGCGGTCAGCACCCAGCGAGGAGCAACCAGCGTTCCTCCACATGTGTGATGGAAGCGGGAGCCGTGTTGCACTTGCAGGGAGATCTGTGAAAGTTACGTCTTATTTTATGTTCCAACAAGCCCAGATAAAGCAATGCTCATGGTGCATGAACAATTTCAGGAGAGAATGGCTGCTAAGGTGACTACATTTAGCCAAAGTAGTCACTTTAAAGTCACATGTAACAGTGAAGTATTCAGGAAAGAATACATAGTTTTCAAAAAGCTTTACAAATTAAATTCAGAAAAAGTGTGGAATATATTTGGATTTCACCCCTTTATTCTGATACTACTAAATAAAACTATTTACAACTAAATCTGGCCTCTAAAGAATCCTGTTTGCAGTTTGGCAAAGTCTCTGTACGAGGCACTCAAACATGAATTAAAAGCCTTTCTGTGAGAAATACACCATGCCCACAATAAAAAATGGCCTCAGCAGCATCATGCTGTGTGGATGCTTTGCTTCAGTGGGGACGGAGTTGGCTGGTCGGAGTTGATGGGCAGGCGGATGTAGCTAAATGTAGGACAATCCTGGAAGAAAAACTGCTAGAGTCTACAAAAGATTTGAGTCTGACTGAACTCATCTTACTTTGCAATGAAAAATTGGTAAATATAGTAAGTAAAAACACAATTTTGCCATTCTTTCACATTTGTGAGGTCAGACACTGATGTTGGATGAGGAGGTCGTGGCCAGTCTCAGCTCTAACTCACTCTGAAGGTGTCCTGTCGCGTCGGGGTCAGACCAGTGCATTTCTTCTGCACCAACTCACTCATCCATGTGTTTACGGGTCTCATTGGCCTACAGTCGGATTGAAACAGGAAGTGACCATTTCTGAACTGCTCTCAAAGCCAGGAGCATTACAATGTCCAACATGCTGAAGCATGAAGACTTAATTTTACTCTAAACTGAGGGGTAGATGTCAAACTCATGGAAAAACGCCATGGAAAAAACTCATGGAAAAAAGCCCCATGCAATAACCTCGTCTAAATAAAACTTTACGTTGTAAATAATGCATTAGGCACGCGCTGGTCACCTGGCAATGGCCAGACACATAAAAATACACCACACTTTTAACTTAATATATATTATTATCCTTCAATTTCATGTTGAGATTTAGACCCATATGCACTCTTTGCTTTAGTCCATCACAAATAATATATATATATATATATTTTTTTTTTTAATTATTTTTTATTATTATTTATTTTTTTTGTGGTTTTGAATGTGTATAAATTGACCCTGGGTGTGAATACTTTTGCGAGGCGCCGTATGATTTACCTGCCAAGGCCAGCTGTGAGGACGAGCATCCACTCCATTCACCACCCTGCTGGTTTCTGGCTTCACTGCAGGTGAACCACACCCAAAAACTACGGAAAGCGTCACAACAAATCAATCTGCAAATAAAGTCTAATATCAAGTAAATTTTAAAATGAGAGAATAAATTTTAAAAAATGTTAAAAGCTCACCAAACGCTGCCTGCAGCAGGACGCCGACTAGAGTCCGCAGCATGTTTTCACTGTAACAGAGGATAAAAATCCTGCTCTGCTCCTTTTATATCGCTGTTGTTCTGAGAATCCAAACTGAGACGTGGCCTTATCGCGACCCGCTGAGAAAAAGTCCCACTTCCACAGATGCGTCAACTTTCCAGCCAAAAACTACGACAGCAGCGTGGGCAGAGAGAACTTTGATATTTCGAACATCCGACGTCTATCGAGTTTGTTGTTTCAGTTTGGTTTCCTGTGCAAGTTATAAAAAGGGCAGACATTTCTGCACTACACCACTCCACTCAATTTCATCTCTCAGAAGCCAGAAAATGTCAACAGAATTGAGTTATTCGGTGGCTAATTTAACAATCAATGCATAAGTAAAGTGAAAAACTGAATGAATGTTGCAGAACAAAAAAGTTTCTCCTGCTTTCTAATTAAAAAAAAAACAAAAAAACCTCAGAAACGATGCTGGTGTTTTCCAGCTTCCCTGGGTAAATAATAAATCTAATCCGCTTCAGTAAAACGGTTATCAGCTTGTGACTCGACACATGGGATATTTCCCAAGGCTGCTGGGTAAGTTGGGTCGACTTCAGGGGAAATCTCTTACGAAATAAGATGCTAAAAACATTGAAATTGCACAGGAGGTTCTGTAAACTGAAGCAGTTTCTTTCTCTGGAACTAAATAATGACGCAAATACATTATGCAAGTCATTTGCTGGCAGGTGAAGAACATTTGCAGGTGAAGAACCCGTTTTGTATCTTGTTTGATGATGGGACCTACGGCTCTTTGAAGGGACTTCACATTAAAGAGCCGTTAAAATGCTACGTTTTTGAACATTTACACTCTTCTAACAAGTAATTTTATCCCTTATGCGAGTTTTGAAATTCACAAGGAAGTAGGATCATCCGTACTAAGAAAAATTAATATCTGTCCAAATGTTGCGAAATACAACCTCGGTGTGTTCTTGCAGAAAAAACAGCTGTATTTTCATAAAATATAACATTTTCAGACACAAATCTCAAAGACCTTTATTGTTCTTTGTATGCACCACTAAGACTTTAGGACTATTTGTAATTTAGAAGCAAAATGTAAGAAAAAAAAATTTACTTGCTTTGAGAGAAACCATTAAACAGGCAGCATTATGTAAAACCAACTTTTTTGAGCTTTCCGTCATGTTATAATGTCATTCCCTCATCAAAATCAAACCTGGAGTGTTGCTTTCATCCTTTCACGCATGTTTAAGAAATTCTTTAATCTCCTGTGGCAAAACGCACCGCCTTGTCTGCGCAGCTCCTTCAGACTAGCCTGAAGCAATTAGCAAACACCTTGTAGAACTGCACATCTGCGGAGCTCATTATGGGAGCTACTTCTCAGAGAAACATTGGTCAAATTGTTGTTAAAAGTTTGATAAAGAAGTGATGTTGCTATGACTTCCTGAAGGCGGAGTTTCAGAAAGAACGGGGGTTTCTTAAGGAGACAGAGACCCAACTTCAAGGCATCAAGCTATGAAGTCAAACTTCTTTTAAGTCATATTCGATATAGCCAACATTTTTAGAACAACTTAAGGTAAAACGGCTGAAAAATCCAAGCTACTGTCCCTTTAAAAACAACAATGATCCACCCATTTCTATCAATTGTGTGTGCAGAGCGTTACAAGCAAGCCAAGTGGTAAAAATCAAAAGAGCTCTCACTAAGAGAGTGAAAGTCTGAACTGCAACAAAACACAACCTGTTCCTCAGAACCAGATCGATTTCTGGGTTACCTTGGAGGGAACCGGTCCTGATACAACTGTCTCTGCTCTAATAGCAGGTTATGTGTTCACAAAATGGGGGGCCGGCGCTCCAGCTGAGTCTGGGGCCCATTCTTCATGCCCCACTCAGACAGCCTCTTCCGCAGGGAACCCAATGTCACTCTCTGGAGAGGACGCGGCACATCCATAATGTTCCCCTCTATTCGGGTGCAAATCAAATCAATAGCGCCTCGGCGGCTAAGAGGCTTCGCTTGTTTTTCCTGCCATGTCCAAATAACTCCCTCCTCTGCCAGAGACGGCGCGAAGATTTATGGGGCAGACATGTGCTGCGTGTTTGCATAACACGGCAGTGACAAAGCTGTGAATAATTCGGATTAGGGCTGGGGAAACGGATAGCTGACAATGAATTAGTCACCGACGGCGTTTACGGGAGCCTCACTCAAGTGGAAGTTACTCTTTATTATGAATGGGTTTCTAAAGAGCAATTAGTCCCATAAAACTGAACAACGTGGAAAAGAAGCAGTAGCCATTTTCTGGATCGTATCCATGTTGATGGTATACCGCTGCTTACAACACAAATATTGTATTTCACAACGGGACGCTCATTAAGCGAAGTTCATCAACCTTCGTGCGTGCTTTCCACGCTCAGAAGCCGGACAAGAACCACAGTTCAGTTCAGGTTTACTTCGTTTTGGTAAATTACAAACACAGAAAACAAAAACAGTATGACTTACAAACCCATAATTTACTCAAAAAAAGAAGTAGCCTGAAGCAAGGGTTTGTGCTTGCCTGCTTTGTTTACAAGGCTGAAGAAACAGTAAAGCATTGAAAATACAATTTACGGTGCCTTGTAAAAGTATTCACACCCCTTTAACTCTGACAAATTCTGTCATGTTACATTTACAAACTTCTATTGATTCCATAAGACTTTTAAACTTTGTATTCTCCAGGCAAGTGGCAGCATTTTATAACTCAATCGAGTACTTATGTTACAAGCAGTTGTGTTATAAAAACACTGTATATGTCAAACAAGACTTAACATTTTGAAATTGAGCCTCTGTCTCTTTAAGAAACTTCTCCTCCATGAAGTCATCACAACATGGCTCCTCTATTAACCCTTTAACAATGTTCCTACCAGCGTTTCATTGAGCAGTAGCTCCTATAATGAGATCAACAGATGCTCAGCTCCACCAGGTGTTCGCTATTTGCTGCTGGCTAGTCTGAAGGAGCTGAGTGGGAGGACACTTGGAAACTGCAGCTGAATGGTTGCCGCGAGAGATTAAAGGATTTCTCAAACATGCGTAAAAGAATCAAAGCAACACTTTGCGTTTGATTTTGATGAGGGAATGGCATTATAACATGACGTGAAGCTAAAAAAAAGTAAATGTTACATAATACTGGCCCTTTAAGTGATAGATCAACAAAAAGTTTAACAAAATCTAACATTTTCAAAAGGGTTGGGTGCATTTATCATGTTGGTGAAACCTGCCACATCTAAAGACCAGAGACTTAAGTCGCTACTTTTGCTATTGACCTCAAATAAGCGAGGCTCTGTTTTTAACTACCAGTAAAATCATTACGGTCTCCTATTACATACAGGCACATTGCATATATTCAAATATATCAAATAAATTGTTCTTAAAAAGAACAACAATTTGCTGCAAATTGTGTGAGTTTTCCCTAAACTGTCTTGAGTTAGAGCCATTTCTAAACCCCCGGCATGTCTTTGATTGTTTCGTTCAGTCCGTTGTTCTGCTGAAGGTATGAAAACTGATATTTCCAGGGGAGAAATATGGCTGCCCACAGAAGCGGGTCTGCCTTTCATTCGGTGGCGTCTCCAGACAGAGATAAATGGTCTGAGACCAGGCGGCCTGGTTCAAGAGCCGAGTTCGCATCTCCCATGGTTTTCAGATATGTCAGAAATCTGCTGAGGGGCCACAGACACAGGAAATGCTGCCAATTAAACCTTTGAGACATAAATCACACTTTAGTGCTACGTCACATTCAGTGACCAAAAACCTGGTCTCCAGTTACGAACAGCCATTAGGTTAAGATATATTTGCCCAATAAATTCATTGCATATAGGTCAACTTAAGCTATCATTTTCACAAAGTAATAGGAAGAAAAATGCAATGCTTGTTTGTTTTTTCCATTATTCTTTTTTAGGAGTGTGACCTTAAACTCTTTTAAATCAAGACACACAATTGGGGACTGAAACCATGTTTTTTTGTGCCAGACCTCTGTTACCTTTAGCTCCTCCTGGTGAAGGTGTATAAATTGGCTTCAAATAATTGTAAATTTGGTTGTAGGAGGACAATCATTTAAAAAAAATGTAAATAACTGGGGGGGTTTTATTCAAAATGAATGAGAAACAAAACTCCCATCAGGATTTTTATACAAAAAACCCTGTATAAACCATCAGGTTGAATATGTGCAATGTGCCTGTATCTTTTTGTCAGATCCTTTTCAAAGTTAATATGAACTTCAACTTTTATATGAAGTTCATATTAAACTTCATATAATATGAAGTTTAGTTCATATTATATGAACTAAACTTCATATAATATTCACTCACACCAATCCTGTTCAGTCCTTTAATCGAACTCTGGTTCATTTGTCTAGGGGAGTTGTGACTGCGCTGTCGAACTCGGACCAAAAAAGTGAACTCTTTCAAATTGCTTAAAATTTCCCGCTCTACCGGGCGCTCCTGTACTTTGTAGTTGAGGAGCAGTGTGTGTTTTCGGCGCTTTCCAACTGAGCCTCTTTCCTCCGTCCTTCCTGCTGATCCTCCTCTCGGTCGGGATGGATGAGACAGGATTAATCTAATTATTGCAGCAGACGTTCCTCCTGAGCACTTTTTGAAACATTAACTCAGCCACGAAAAGCTCTGCTGTATGAATCTTTTCTGGTTTCCTCTCCCCAGCCCTGCCTCGTTTCACACTCCGCTGCATGATGCTGCTCTTTGGATGCAGGCGGCTCGCTCAGCGGGATTTAGCCCCACAACGAATTTCTCGAGCAATGCTCAGAGAAAAAATAAGGTGCAGCATTCCATCTTTTCCACGTTTTGTCACCTTATAGCTTCAATTTTTTCCCACTTCCGATACCTGAGATTTAGTATCGGGCGATACCAATCCGATACAGAGAAACAGAACTCTATTGACTTCAAACATTTCCTGTTTTTAACACAGACATAAGTGGAATTAATTAGAAATGTATTTTATAATTCTGCACCAGTGCAGCACGTGTAAATACACCGATCAAGTTTTATCAAGGTTGGTAAAATATGTAGGAACAACACAACCACTGATAAATAAATAATAAAGAAACCGACAATAGGTTGATTGTCTTAGTCAAACTGCAACAAACCTTCTTTGGAATAGTTCAGAAAGTCCATACAGGAATTCTAAATATAATAAATAGTAAAGCATGGTGTCGCTCAGAGCACAAAGCAAAGAATTAGACTGAATAGATCTGCCCTTATGGATCAGCCACACTGTCAAGATACCACATATAGAATTTTCTTCCATAATCGGCGCCGATAACAGATATTAGCATGGAATTGTTGTGTCTTTAAGGAAAAGGACACAACGTCTTTACAAATGACAAATAATAATGCCAGAAAAGTGGCATTTCCGCTCAGCCCCCTTTGACTCCAACACCCCTAAATGAAATCAAGTGAAGAAAATTTCTTCAGACGTCAGTCGCAGAGGGTTTTTTGGATAGAGCAACCTAAATAAATAAATAAAAAATTGTAAAAAAAAAATAAAAAATCAAGGGCTTGATTTTAAAACAATACGCAGAACTTTAACCATTTTACTGTTCAATCCAGTTTGTGAAAACTGAAATAGTAAGAAGAAATCTACAAACCTGGCTGATGCAGATATTCCTATCCAGCCCCAGGTATCGTTTTGGAGCCTAGTGATTGTGTTTTTTAACGACTGCATTAAAAAAACCTGCTTCCAACACTTACTGCGGTTATGTGATCTGCACCCTAGCAAATTTTTTCTTGACAACGAACTTTTAAATATTTTATCTTAATTGGTGTCAAGAGAGTCTGCTGAAGCTCCTGACTGCATGTGTGTGTGTGTGTGGAGGGGTGAGCGCGCGCGTGTAAGTGTGGGTGTGTGATCTTGTCCGCAGCTCCTCTGGCCCCCAACGTTTAAAACAAACTGACAGGTTCCTAAAGTAAAGGAGGAAAAAAATTGATTTAGAAAAAACCGACGAGGCCAAGAGCTTCAGGTGACGTTTTTTTCTTTCTTCTTTTCTTCCCAGAACATCACAGAAGCTTCTTACTCGAGTTCCTCTGCGTTTGATCCGTATCAAGGCCGACATGCAGAAGCCGGACGGCATTGACCTCTAAACGATGTCCTGCCATTAGCGTCTGCAGCATGAGGCAGCGGCCCTGACTCTACATGCTGTCGGTCAGCAGTTATTACAGATTTAAAAGGTGGACACAGATGTTAACACTGGCTGGTTGTCAGGAGCAGAAAAAGTGAAATAAAATAAATAAATAAAAATCAAAGATACTGGAAGATCAAGCTGTAACACTGATGTTGTATCGTTTATTTTAGCACGTTTTTATACTTTCTCTACATTCAGATTATCATCTCTTGCTCTCTGTTTTGTTTTCCCACACAGAATTGGGGAATTTTGCCGTCAGATTTTTTTTCCTTGCTCTCTGTCCACACGGCTAAAATTGCCTTGAGAAACATGTTTTAAACTCAATGGGAATTTCCTGATCGAATAAAAGTAAAATAATAATAGCAAAAAAAAATGGTAAAATATACAGGACACAAGGCATTTGGGGTTGAAACTAATTATTATTTTAATGATTCATTATTCTATAAATATTTTTTTGAAGATTAATCAATTAATCGGATAAAAAAAGAATTGGCATGTACTGCAGATTTTCTCATTTAACTTCTCCATCTAACGTGGAGAAGCAGCATTCAGCTTCTATGCACCACAAATCTGGAACAAACTTCCAGAAAACTGCAAAGCTGCCGGAACACAGAATTCCTTTAAATCTGGACTAAAAGCCCACCTATTAATAAATCGAACACTGACCAATATATTTAATGTGTACTGGTGACTCTAATGATGGTACTAAATGAAATATCTTATTGGTTTCCACAACTGTTGACCGTATGATGTGTGTGGGTTTTTTTATGTTTTCAAGATGTGAGGCACGCTGAACTGCGGGGTTGCAAAAACTTGTTACGCAAATAAAGTTGATTGAGTAAAATCTGTGGAAAGACTTCAGCATCGATGCCTATACCGACAACCTCTGTCCAATCTGACCAAACTTGAGCTTCTAGCAAAGAATTTTCTGCCTCCAAACGCAAATCCGGTGGAGATGTTCTCCCTAAAAAACTTGCGGGTGTAAATTGCGGTAAAAGGCGATTGAGCGAAGGTTCGGGGTCAGATGGGCCGGATATCATAACAGCAAATGTGCACAAATTCTTATTTCTGCAGAAGAATGTTAAACATCCCGGCTGCTATCTGTTACATATTATCATGTTAAAAGGCCACATTGGGCTTGTTTTAGCCAAACTTCTCAAGTTCGGGGTTTTTCTTTTTTTGGCTCATGTCAACGATGGAAACGGACGAGTCCCAGCTTGTTGTTGTAAGGTCGAATTCAGCCAAGAGACAAATTTGTGTTCTGCCCTCAACCCTTTTGATTCAATTGGCAGGTCACTGTCGACTGTGGGTTTTACTTTTGTCATCTGTCGTGAACTTTAAGGTCAAGAGAACGTATGAGGGGAGGAAAAATTGACAACAAGAACCCCGGTCCGATGCACAGAGGAAATCTAAATCCCAATAAGCGCAGCCCTAGCAGCCGGGGCTCCACTGGTTCATCAAAGACGAATCTTCTCCAACCATCATCATCTTATATTTCACACCATGTCCGACCTTAACACCTTGGTCCCCCACTAGCCGCTTCAGAAATAGATTGTTTTTTCTTTTTCTTTTTTTTTTTTTTTTTTTTCTTTTTACCAATAATTGACTCCGTTTGGACTCCTGCTGCATCACTTTGCAGCTTGATTCAATAAGGGCCTCCTATTTTTTCTCTCTCTCTCTCACCTCCTCCTCATTCCATTTACCCGCCAGCCGTCCAAACCGGAGACTCCCTGCTCGGATTAAAAACAGTTTAGCCCCACGCGCTGGCTAGCGTCAGCGGCGCGTAAACACAAATCGATTTGGTCACGTACAACAGAGGTGCCGTGATTATCAGCGCTCCTTTAAATCACAAATCAAACAGTGGGCTCAGCCACAGGCTCCCGGTGTTGCAGAAGCGTTTCATTGGGTTGTCGGTGGCGGGGAGGGGGAGTGAAAACGAGAACCATGGAGGCGAAACATCAGGGTTTGATTCCGGCGACGAAGCACAACTTCAGGCTGCAGCGGTAAAAACCGGCAGTGACAGTTTGGAAATAAGCCTTGCCCGTACGAGTAACAGTTTGTGGCAGTAAGTTTTCTGGGGTGCCACCTGGTGACTGTAAGAGTTAATTGGACCAAACAGATTCGTAATTCAGGGTCGAGAACATCAAAAGGGACGTCGACATAATGAGGGTTAATCTGTAACTTTCCGCCGGCTAATGACCCCGAAACGAACTGTCGGGTCGGATTAGACGGCACGGCGTTTAACACAAACCCAACGGAGGCCAAATGAAAAAAGACACACACAAAAAGAATGCCGCTAGATTGAAGTTTGAGGTTTCAGAGAGAGGCTCTTAAAATTCCAGAGGGATTGTGACAGAAACGAGAAAAAAGAAAACAGACAGACAGACAGACAGACAGTCGTGCTCTTTGGTCCCTTCTCGCCACGAAGGCTTAAATTTCTCGGTTGCTGTTGTTTAATAACAAGAAGGCCTCCCGTCGTCTCTGCTCACCCATATTTCACAGTCTTACGTTGTCATGATGGGACTTTTCTTAGCTCTCATGAAAACGGAAACTCTGTCGTTTCACTGGAAATGAAACGAGGAAACCACATGGAGGCTCCTCACAGATCAGGCAGGCCTTGTAAGAAGATGACATTTTAAACCTCTCTCTTTTTTATCTCCTTGTCTTCCAGGGAGATTAAATTTGTGGTGTGAAATGTTTCTGCATCTGTCGCTGCCTTAAATTTCTTAAAGATACTTGGATGAAACCTAAGAACTTTGTTGACCCTAGTAGTTAAGGTTTAAGGCGTTCTATTTTTCTTCCCCGTTCATAAAACTTATGAAATTTCTTTTGACAGGTTGAGAGTTGATTTCAGAAGCCAAGTGCTTGTCCACTTTCTTGAACTTTTCTACATTTTTCATGTTATGCACACAAACAGTATATTATTATGTTGTCATCTTTCTTCCTGTCTTTGTCTTCTTTGTGGTTTTCAACAGTGACAACATCCTGTTGTTAATCATGTGACTCATATGACAGGAAAAAGTGTTTCAATTTTGATTTTCCAACATAAACCAATTTCAATACCAACTCATCCTGGTGCCAAAAATCTCTCCTTTTATGGAAAAACAAGTTTTTTTCCCAAACTTATATGTTTCCACGAAGCAAATTTACTTTTGAAATGTCAAATTACGCCATCCTGTATGGTCTATGGAAACTCTCCAGCACTAACCTTTTGTCCGTTGCGCCGTCTGGTTTCCATGTTTTCCTCAGCAGAGTTCTTCATTTGCTCTCATCTCACATGTGAGAGTTATGAGAAAATGTTGTGTTTACTCACAAAAAAAGATGGAACCTTTGCAAAAGTGTGGCTTCCGTCACATCTGGTGTAAAACAAACGAAGCACTTCAGAAAACGAACATCATCCGTCCAGTCAAACACATAAATTGCCGTTTCAGGAAATAGACGATGTGCCGCCATTGATGGAGCCAGAGGGTCTTCGCTCTACCAGAACATTTTGAAGGAATGGAAAGAACAAGAACAAGGAAGTCCAGCCCTACATTGCTCTAAAACACACAACGATTGAGACTGTGGCGTGGTCGAGTCAAAATTTGGATTCAAATACAGCTGAAACACAGTGAAATGATCTTGAACGAGTCATTTGTGTTTTCAAAAACAAACCGATATGGCTGCAAGAAAGCTAGAGAGATTAGAAAAAACAAAATACACGGGAAAAAAAGAGAATTCAGTTTCAAATGTAAAAAATTTAATTCAAGTTAAATTTGTCAAACCTGCTTTAGCATGACAACATAATAAACTTAATATATTTACTCACACAAACTTAATTTGATTACTGGACTCCATTTTTTTAAGTTGAATCACCCGTTTCCTTTTTTTAGTGTACAGTTTGCATTTAGTCTTGTCATTTTTGTCTGATCTTAAAATTTGTCTGATCTGAAACATTTAAGAAATTTAATTCAGTAGGTTTCCGAACCCACTGAATTAAATGTTCCACATGTGAAAAGAAATCGCACCGATTCCTGAACACTAAAGCACATCTTTAAACAATGGCTCCCATCTTACACACTGAAGCATCTCACCAAACACAATGTTGCAGGAACAATTATTAGAAGTGGAGCCGAAGCATAACGCTATATTACCCTGGAGGATGGCATATTATCATGTCAAATAACACGGAGAGAAATATATGAATAGGGGGAAAAAAAGGAATGAAGATATGAAACTGTAAATGGGAACACACACACACACACCCACGCGCGCACCCACGCACACACACACCTCAGGGCTTAACACATAAATACATCAGGAAGAGTGGTGGAGAGCTGCTAATGAGGCTGCATGTGTGATCTTTACCCTTTTTTCTGCTGAAAATGTTTGACAAATGATCCGTATTTCTCTCTGAATTAACATTCCCTGTAAAAACACAGGAAGTGTGTGTTAGTGCAGGAAGAGCACAGAGTTTCGCAAAACCCCAAATACCATTTGAACTCCGCTTTTGCTTCTTGTCACCTTGTTATAACAAAGCTATTAATGACAATTTAAGCGTGTTTTTGTTTAACTTAGATGTCGTGCATTAACGTTATTAAAAGCTTAAAGAGAGATTCATCGGAGTCTGGGCTTTTCTAATTTGCTTTATAGCGATTTTATTAAAACTTTGAACTTGAAGAAAGTGTCAGAGGTGGGTAGACTAGGAAAAAATCAAAAATCGGACCCAAGTATAAAAGTAGCGAATATTTTTGTTTACGTAAAAGTAAAATGTAGGCATCCAAGAAATTACTCAAGTAAAAGTCAAAGTATTTGGCTATACAAGTACCGATACTTTGATTGATCAAAATATCAATCATTTTCGATTTCGGTCCATCTGATAATGTACTTTTTACATATGAAGTGATGTGGAAACTTTATATGTAAAAAATCACTCCTAAAAGTTTATTTTTCTCTAATGGTTTCTCAAGCAAAAGTAACTGAGTGTAAATTTTCTCTCCTGGTGGTTTGGTTACAGTCGGTCATCCAGCAGCCCCTCGTGTTTTTGAGTTAAAAAAATGTTTAGAGTTGATAAGAAATCTGAAAATATCATTTGATAATCCTGAGTTATTGAAAGATAAAAGTAGCAGAACTACCACAGTCTTCAACAAATGCAAACATTTTAAAAAGACTTAAATAAATAAGCAACGCTAAGCCTGGTGGGGGAGCAAGGAAAACCTGGAGGCCCGCCAGGCTTATAATGCACTGTGGGAAACCTTGGAGTAACTGTGACTGTAGTTACCACGTAACCCTGCATTTTGCTAATCCTAACCAATTTAAAACAGGACAAGTTTAATCTGATTAAATGTCAAACAGATCATGGTTGGCAGATCATATGCTAACTATATTAACTGCTAACCAGCAGATCATGATTTCACTTCACTAGTATGAAGTGAAATCAAAAACGTCCATGGTTTTCGAATCATTTCAAAAAGAGTTAATTACAAAAAGTGTGGCATACAGTTGCTTTGCTTTGAGGAGCTAAATTTTCTTCACAGATTTTCCATCTCTTTCCATTAACCGTACAATTGCGCAAATTGAAATGATAAAAAACAAACTTGCTCAGTTCAAACACACCAATTTTGGGAAAAAATTTTTTTGCAGCCGTATCAAAACGCGTTTTTCACATGACACAAGTCACACGACCAACAGCCAGACGTTACTACTGGCAAAAACGACAAAGAGGACGACAGGAAGCCACAAGGGGATGACGGTTTGTTCCGCAGCCGAGCTCTCACAGCGCTCATAAACAGCTGTGTCTCATTTGAACGTGTTGAATCCATAAATCTGCTGTAAAATCGCCAACGACTCCTCTGATGGCTGATAGATGATGAGTGCTAGCCTTGTTCAGATCATGATTCTTAATGACCTGAACAAGCTCATTAAATTGTGTTTTTCAAGATAGACAAAGCTCTGAGCACATTCGTAGCGGAAACCTAGCTACTGTGACAGTTCTAACAAATATATAACATATTTCTTATTAAAGTTGCAGACTGCAGCTTTAAGAGACATTTGAGGATGTTTTTTTATGTATATATGTTTTTTTAAAATCTTTTTTATCGTTTTGGGTTCACAATCAGGCCACTGACCAGCTGGAGCTCTCTTCACACTTTTCCTGACACCTCCAACACCCCTGCAGAGCCGCGGGCGGAGGTGGTTTAATATACGGCGCTGCAAGGAGTTCATAAATCTCCTGCAAGCTGGCTGATCCTCCAGCTTCGAGGCCACAGAGGAGGAAGAGGCCACTTGAAATGCACTGTGAAAAAAAACACAAAAAAAACTTGCTCAAGCATGTCATGCATCGAAAAGTACCATCACTTCTTGGAGAGGAAAAAGTGAAAAGATGGCATGAAATTATCGCCCAGTCTAGTCTAAAGGCTTCCCACATACAGCTGTAGTTTTTATTACATTAAATGGATACCTATTGGTGACCACAAGGTAAAAAGTCTGTAACTTTAGCTAGCCTTCCAGTTCCTTGGCCTGGACCGGAGCGCCAACATGCTAATGAAAATGACACACAGTAAGCCGGGTCTGAAACCCGAGGCTTATACAAACACACAAATCACCTCCCTGCTGGTGTGCAACACGGCCGAGCCAGCGCCTCGACAACTTGATCCGGCCGCCCCCCCCGCCCCCTCGTCACTGCAGGTAAATACACCTGTATATTTAGAACGCCATCCGAACATTAAGTAAATATTGCCACAAAGTCGCTGACATGAAGTCGTGGGGCAGTGAGGGGCGCAGGGTTCGCAGTCTGCCGCCCCCCCCCTGAAGTTTGGATTGAGGCACAAAGAGCTCTCTTATTTTTGGAAATCAATGAGTGGAGGTCAGGATTGTGGAGATTAGCATGCTACCCCCCCAAAACACAATCAGAGTGTGTGTTTATATTAGAGCCCATGTGGAAGTGATTTCCCCACCCGGCCTCTCTCCACCGTACACACGCTTGGATGACAGCGTTAGGGCCCGAGCAGCCGGGTGTCGCCACAGTCAGAACCTGAGTTTCCATCGACCGTATAATTGCGCAAATCGGAATTGCAAAAATATATTTGCTTACTGGAGACACGCAAAAAAAAAAAAAGGAAATAAAATGTTTGCTCGAGGATGCGGTGATTAGTTGGGTGTATGGAAATGTGAGTTTTTGGCAAGACTGCAGTGGAAGCCGTTTTTTCCACATCACCGTCATGTGATCATCAACCGGACATTGCTACTGGCAGAAAAGACGAAGAAGACGACAGGAAGTGGTAGCAGGATAATAGTGGTGCGTTTTTAATCCTATTTCTTATTTAGTAGCAACATTGTAATTAGTAGACTGTGTTTCTTCAACATTAGTGGAATATCAACAAAATTTTGCAAACATTTGTGATGATAATTTAGCTGTTGTCAACAGGCCCTCTGATTCCGAACATGGACATATTCATGTGTAAGATTTATTTTACTAGAAAATAAGGTTCCAAATTATTTTTTAGACAACATTCTGTAAGGATTATAGAGCTCCTATCAAGTTCTAGTTTTCTTTTCATATGTTTCACCGCAGCGTGTCAAGATTTTGCAGAAAAGGCATTGATATAAAGGGTGGTCCAGAAACTTTCTGGTATTGAAAAAAAAAAAAGTTTCTCAAATATGAGAAACATTGTGGGAAAAGTAAAATATAGTGCATTACAATGAATTTGAAGAAGTTCCGTTCAATTCACTTTATTTTGGTAAATTATCAACAGCATCCAAATAATTTCTATGGTCATCTGTAATTTGCTAATTAGAGTAATTACACAGATTTTCTCGGGTTTTGACAACGTAACATCGAAAAATAATGGAGATTTTATTAATTTAGGGAAAAATGTCATGAAAGCAAGTCTGATCTGAGAAAGTAACCAGCATCCAACCAGCAATGAATCCCTTGTGACTAATCACATTTTGTGGTCCCGATTCACTGGCCACACTCAAGTCTGATTCTTACCAGACCAGCAGAACCAGCAAATACTTTTACTAAAACAGCTAAATGAAAAATAACTAAAACCTGCGTTTGTTATATATTTTTAAACTTCAGTTGTTTGTTTCTTTATCGTTTTAGTCAAAGTTTTTAAGAGATGTTGTCGAAGGTCCAAGGAGTCAGCTGTGGCCCCTGGCCTAGTCAAAGTGCAGACATACATTTAATTAAGAATTCTGCAAAGAGTATTTTCTATTCGTGGATGCGCCATTACCTGCAGCTGTAATGACAACAACAGTGATTCTAGTGAGTTTGGACGCAGGGGAAGCTGGACAGAATTGCACGCCACACTTTAAGATTTGCATTTGCAAAAAAGAAAAAAATAATAATATCAAACTGAAGAACATCCATCCTACCCTTCCCGATTATGCACAACCCAGTTTTAATATAGAAAAATATGAGTTTCTTGTGTCTACAGGGGCACTGTTATGCATTTTCTAGGTACATACTGCCATGTTGTTGCACAATCAAGAAACTTTGTTAACTTGAGTTATTCTAAAAATTCTGTATATATCAAATATGACTTCAAAGGAATTTGACTTCATAATTTAACATCTTGAAATTGGGCCTCTGTCTCTTTAAGAAACTCTGCCTTCAGGACGTCATCACAACAGTTGCTCTATGAACCCTTTAACAATGTTTTTTTTTTAACCAGCGTTCCACTGAGAAGTAGCTCCTACAATGAGTTTAGTTGATGCTCAGTTCCACCAGCTGTTTGCTGCGGGTTAGTCTGAAGGAGCCGACTGGGGAAAGGGTCATCGGAGGAGGGGGCCCCTGTGAGACAGAAGCGTGGAAGCTTGGAAACTGCAGCTCAGAGGAGGAGCTTTGCCTCAAAGGCGGAGCTAGGTCCACCCAGGTGTTTTGTGCAGCTGGCTGGTTGCCACGGGAGATTAAGGAAGTTCTCAATCTTGCTTGAAAGAATCAAATCAACACTCCAGACATGTTTTTGAGGAAGAAATAACATTAGAACATGACATAAACCTCAAGAAAGTTGATTGTACATAACCCTGCCCCTCTAACATTATGCGGTTTCTGGTATCTTTGACTAGACGTTCACGACTCTTTGTATTTACCCAGAGAGGCTTGAACTGCTTAAAATTCTTTAAATGTGATGCAATATTCCCGAAGGCAAGCGAACCAAAGACGTCAGTGTGGCAGCCCTTTCCGCCTAAAGTGGTTTTCTAGTAATTCCTTTAACTCCATTCACTGAGATGAGTCAAAGTCGAACTGCTCTCCGTCAGAAAGCAGGTGCTCTCTGATCTGGAGGGGGATGTGGGGGTTGGGGGGTTCTCCAGTGCCGCCATCCGTCTCCAGGCGTCTCCGGCGTTCATCTGGATCATCCGGACGTTCGTCTCCACGCAGTTCCTCTGAGGGCAGAGTGTATTCTCAGGTCGTCTCTGAATCGTTCGCGGAGTCATCCGATCGGGGGGATGACACGCTGGCCGTCTGAGAAATGTTATGACAGCCTCTTTAGTGCTGAGCAGATGTTCTATATTATACTCTGAGCGGCATTAATCTCCTGTAGGAGCAGGGAGGAAGGGAGAGAGGGGAGAAAGGTGTGAACAGCGACTTCCACTAAAACACTGGATTTATTGTGATGGCTCAGGCTATTTATTTTCCAAAAGCCGCTCATATGCAGAGCGACGAGATTTATCACCCCGCAGATGTGCACCTGTTCCAGTGATCTGACGACGCGTTGCACTACGCTGACACACTCGAGTGTTTCTATGTGAACCCTCGGGACTTCAGGATCCTCTCAGGGGATTTTTCAAAGCTCACCCAGAAGGGGCCAGTGTTTCAAAAAATCTCCAATATATCACCCAATTTCAGCGTGTGAGACTCTCGGTTCTGATTATTGGAAATTGTTACAATCGGTCTTTGCGTGGCGTCAAACGGATGTGTTGACAAAAAAAAAACAAAAAAAAAAAAGGGAGCAGTTAAAACATTTCTCTTTTACTGTCACCCAACCCTCAAGGGCCAACACGGAGAGCGGCCTGCAAAGATGTCCGACATCTTTGGACAAGAGTTTTTCTTCAGACTTTCCGTTTAATGAGACTGGCAGCTGGACAAACACCGGAGGAGCCTGACTTCACCAGCGTAAGCAGCTCCTGTGTTCATATGGCAAACACTTGCTGCTTTTTATTCCTGTTTTTCTGGCGCCGGCCGCTCTGTTCTCACTGTTGTGAGATCATATTTGGACGAGGGAGTAACGATCCTCCTGCCGCTGCGAGTCCACGGTTTAATTGGGAGGTTTTTCTTTTTTTTTGCGTCAGCTGAAAATCATCAACTTTTCTTTTTTTTTTTTTTTTTTTTTTATTGTATTTTTTGTCTGAGTGGGGTTTCATATTTCTTGTTTGTGGAGCTCAGGGTTTTTCCAGCAAATAGAAATATAAGAAAGCAACTCCTCGCTCTGAAAAGCAGCTCCATCTGGGGCAGGTGCTGCTCCTCTCTGGAGGAGGAGGACGTCACCATGGCAGCCGCCACTAGATGGGAGTAGTGAGCAACTCTGGAGGCGGTTTCTGCTCCACAGAAGTCGTTTAGATTCATTTACTGATCATGTGATTGATTTACATGACCTTTTCACATTTTTATTGTATTACAAAAACTAACATCTATATTAGTTATTATTATTATTATTGTTATTTGTGATCAAGTAGCACACAGTAGTGGTGCATAACAGTGCAGTGGAAGGAAAAATGTGGAAAATGCAACCTTTTTTTTTTTTTTTCCCTCATATTGTTAAATAAAATCCAGAGAACTTTGGCAACTTTATAAGAGATGCAGAGATTCAGGTGAAAGAAGTTGTTTACAGGATGTAAAACCGGCAAAATGACAATGTCAGTGTAGAAAGAAAGACATAAATAGTCTCACACCCTACAGGGGACTTAGCAGGTATGTTTACACTGCAATAACAAAATCTTACCAAGCATTTCTGGTTCAGTTTCTAGTGCAAATATCTTAGTACGCTTGAAATAAGAGAAAACTAACTTATAAGTATCTTTTCAGCACAATGTAGGAGCTTGTTTTAAGTCCACAGTTTCATATCGATGAAAAAGCAGAACATGGGAAACGTCTTAAGGGAAGCTGTCTGCTAACGGAGCAAGAATACTTTTTCCAAAACCAATATCATTGAGTTAAATCAAAAAGAAAAAAATGTCTTGTAGTTTTGTCATATTTCGAGTGTACTGAGACATTTGAGCTAGAAACTAAACCAAAATTACTTGGTAAGATTTTGTATTTTTGCACCGTAATGAAAAGCTTTATTGCATACATTAAATCCCGCCTCTCCCCCCAAAAAAAGATAAAATGCATTGCACATTAGTAGACATGGCAAAACGATTTATAGCTGTGACTGCAGGGAAAGGTTGAAGACTGAAACATTTTACAGCCTTTCTAAACTTTTCCTTCCATTTTACTGCTGCAAGGTGGTCTGGCTTTTTTTTTTTAATGCGGAGGCAGTGAGTTATCCTTTATTATATTTGCCAAAATGTCTTCACATTTAGCTCTGTTTATGACATTCGCCATGTCATCTTTTCTCCAGCGGGTACATCCTCCAGAAACAGCGACCAAAGACGTAGCACGGTGACGTCATGGAGGAGGGTGAACTCATGGAAGCCTTCGTCAATGTGACTTCACGTAAATCGTGGCGAAACATGATGTAATGTTAAAGTCAAAGTTTTATTGATGTTACATTTGGTGACACAAATTTACGTTGAATCACTGTTTACCGCAAATAACGCCGAGACGTGTGTTATTTCTACGAGGCAGCTGTGTCTACTTCCCCACACAGCTGCCTCGCTGTGTGGGGAAGTAGACATTGAGGTCATCTGGGGTCACAACAAGGACACTAAAGACACCTTTATGCATGACTGCGACCAGGAAAGATACGATGTAGGCAGGTACGTCCTGTACTCCGAAGCTCTGGGGAGTGTGACACAGTTTCTTTTACTTTACTTTCCACGTGACGGATTTCACTGTGAGTATATTGGAGTTGCACAGTATCAGGAAGACATTAATAATATGACGTGGTAAATAAAGATATAACTAATAAATGTGAAGTTTTGGCGAATTGCAGACATAGATGGCGGCCTCTGGGAAGTAAGTAAAAGAAAAGAAATTCCATGTGTACAAAGTTTTAAAAGCCGTAACGGTAGCAGGGGGCCGTGCCACACGAGATTGTGATTGACAGTGTTAAGACCCGCCTCCTTTCTCTGATTGGTTGTTTCTAGTTAACGCTGGGAGAAGGCGGAAGAGCTCGGCTTTTTTCAGATGATCAGTCTCGTACCATGCAGTCACGACATGGTGACAGATTCAACAAGTGCCTCAATTTTTTAGATTATAAAGTTATGAGTCGTTACAAGAGTAAATAAGCACCGTCTTCATAGAGAACTACGAACGTTAACATTTTCAGACAAAATGTTACCGTCTGACCTTTTTGTATGTTGATGCCTCAGAGTTTCACGCTGCTTGATGTTCGTATTCGTCCAGTTGACCTCTAACAGTAGCAACTCCTATTGATCCTGGTCCTAATTAGGATTAAACGTCCTGCTTTAAGACAGTAAAATAATTAATCAAAGTAACAGCAACAGTTTACATGGTTTTGATGTGGAACAAAAAACCTTGAGACGAAAGATTTCAGAGGCTCCTGCAACGTTTTGTTTTTGTTTTTTTTTTAGTACAAACAACTAAAGAAGCCAGAGGAAACTGAAGAAAACTAAATCTCAAGAATATATATATTTTTTTATTAATGTTCTGATCCTCGTATGGTGTGTGCGAACGCAAGTCTGTGTACACATGGGTTGCAACAACGGCAGCAGGATTGTTTCCAGAAGGCCATGGTGAAACACTGATCATTTCAGCGCGTCGTAAACTAATAAAGGAAGACAAACAACGGCTCACGAACGTAATCAAACCCGACGACAAGTGACAGGCTTGGCTTTCGCTGCGTTTGAAAGAAAGAAGAAAAAAAAGAAAGTACTTTTTACCTCTCTGGCAGGGCTAAAAGTCACATTTGAAGGGTCTCTGAGTAGTTCATGGAAGCGATTATGATGTGGTCCGGTGAAGACCCCAACAGAAACATGAGGTCAGAGGTCGCGCAGACCATTAGCAGTCTCATTATGGGGAAGTGGGAAGGGATTGGTTGCTTGGCATTTACAGCTGGGATAAAGAAAGACGCACAATTAGAGCTGTCAAAGCCGTCGGAAACACTCAGCGATTGTGTCTGTCTGCGTGCTCTACACACGCACATGCCCGCACACCCCCGCACACACACCAATAAAGTTTAAATCTGCAGGGAAGGAGCTTTATGAGGCAGCTGAACACACCACAGTCTTAGATTCACCATAATCCAGCTGATCTCTGCGATGCTTGCGGAGCATTAGTGAGCTCGATTTCACTGATAACCCACTTTCTGGAGGCTTAGAGATGCAGCAGAATGTGTTGGAAAGGGATCTCAGGGAACAAAAAACTCCATGAAATGGACGGTTTAAGGAGTTCAGGGCCGAGTTACGTCCATCAAACCAAACGAGCACCTAATGTAAATACATGATCTCCGGTTGATCTCCTGGTAAGTTCACAGAAACGTTTGGTCGCGCTCTTGGAGCTTGCTAGAAGAGTCCGACTCCCAACAGCCTTTCCTCTCAGGGCGCGCTTGGTCATCGTCTCTGTGCTCCGAGTGTCACAGTCAATAAAGCCACATTAGAGAAGACATTAGGTGAGGGGTGAGGGGGCCGACACAAGGGGTTAGGACCTTGGCGTGGAGGGAATATAAAGCGCCTAACCCCCTCCCAGAGTGGCATTCTGCTGCTATCTGCAGAGCCCCGGCTGTCACTGTGGCCCTTTGTGAGCGCCAATGACTCATTCTTAACTCGGGGACCAGCCTTAAAAGAGTCCCAAGGATTTAAAAAGTTGTGGGGGCGGAGGAAAAAACCCTCCTGGATCAGCTTCATCTGATGTGTGTGTGTGTGTGTGTGGAGCCGTTTTGAATTAGAAAAGGCTAAGCTCCGGCAAATTTCACCGCGTCCTTCGTCGGATATCTCTGAGCTCGTCCAAGGCCCTTTCGTTGTCAGGTAGACTTCGCTAATGTGTTCAGAACCCACACAAAGTCGGAGAGGGCGAACCAGGAGGAGACGTGCCGTGGCTCACATGCAGCACTAAAAGGGTCTTTACACGTGTGACTGCGGCTCCTATTTTACGCAACTCGTTGCTTTCGAGGCGCCCGTCAGCGATAGTCACAACATGTCACCAGAACCAGGCGAGGCGCGCGATGGCCGCGGCGATAACCTCCGAGCCTCGGCCGCCCTCAGAAGAGTGCCCGGCTCACAGCCGTCACTCTCTGCATCTGGAGACCACCGGGCTTGTCCCGCTGACCTCCGTGTGACCCCCGCTCCACCTCACTGTCACCGACCCCCGCTCAACACAAATCCACCCACCGGTCCACTCGCTTTAGAGAAAAAGAAGCATTTCCCAGTATGAACCTTTATGTGTATAT
>CAEGAD010040927.1:0-18768 GCA_903067055.1 Poeciliopsis paucimaculata | reverse complement strand
CAGCCCTGGTGCTGGAATGCAACCCAGCCTGGTCTTCAGCCCAGAGGAGAAGGGCTGAGAGGCTGTGGATCGGCAGGCTGGACACTCGGATCCCCACAGGTCTGAATGAGAGGTAGGCTCCGCGTGGGGACTCCTGGCAGGACGTGCCCGTGCACACAGGGGGAGGGGGAGAGGGTGAGGGGGAGAAGGAAGGGGGTTCAAGTTCTTGGACCCCTGACCTTTGACCCTGAACCCAAACCCTGACCCCAACCCGAACCCCAATCCTTTGCCATTCTACAATTGATTTTGTTCTGACCAAAGAATTTGAAATTTTGAGTGAACTTACCTGATATTTGTTTTCATCTACTTCTTAAAAGTTGATGCATTCTGTTTACTTTTGCTCTGAATCTATTTCAAAAGAAAACCCCAGCTGAAATCTTACGTCTCTGAGAGAAACAGAGTCCAACAGACACACCTGAAAGGACTGGGCTTGGGATGCTGAGCAGGAAATAATATGGAAATGGTCCCCAAAATGGCTACCACTGTTGTACACTCCTTGTTCACTTCCCTGGAAGATTAACCAACCCTACAGGAAAGCTATTCTGAACATTTTTGTGACCCAGCAATGGAAATAATCCTTCATCCATTTCACTTGGTGGATCACTTGTTAGACAATGTGGAGCGCTTCTGAAGAATTTTGCAGTTCTTGGTCCGATTACAATCATCATTTGCAGGTTCTTCCTCTGTCTGTGCCCCCATATTATTGTACAATAAAAGCCACAAATTCCACTAACTCCTCAGTAAACACACATCTGCACAGTTCCCACTTTTATTTGCTTAATCTACACAAAACAGTGAAAATGTTCATGTTGATTCTTGACTTGTATTAATGATTACACAAAATCTACACAAACCAATAGAATAAACAGAGTCAAACTGCTAAGAATATGTATAATTAATGGATCCATTTGGATTATTTTACATGGCACCGGACACCAAAATAAACTAAATTATTTCACAAGCCAAGATTTTCTGAACCTATAAAAAAAAATCTGCTCGTATGTAAAAAAAACAACAACTGAGAAACACTCCATAGAATATTATCATAATTTAAATAAATGTGGCTTTTTGTTGTTCAGCAAAAAAGGATTTATATTTCAGTAGAAATTATGTTTCACAAACTAAGCTAATAGTAGCACAGAAAGTTGTACGAAAAGTTAGACTTTAAAGTTCTGCTTATCCTACAAAAAGTTCCAACAGTATTATTTTTGCAAAACAGAACAATAACTATTGCTGTTTGATATGTTACATTTCAAAAAATCATAAAATTCCATTTTGAATTGGAACCCTAAAGTTATACATTCTGAAAAAAATACAAACAATCCAAAAACGATACATATATTTTATGCAAACACTTTGTAATTTAGAAAGCAATTGACGTCAAGGTTAAAAGGAAATGGTTGAGGAAAACAAATCTGTCTTTCCTAAAATCTTTAACAATAAAATAATATTTGAACATCTAAAAGTTAACACTCCAGTACTTTGTTCCATATTTTCAGTACCAAGAAAATGTCTGGACTTTGACAATTACAAAAACCAGGAGTATCTGGTTAGTTTTTTAAACTAGAAACACTTCCATTATGTTTTGGTTCCTTAAAAAAACATTTTTACAGCAGTCTTTGAGAATAGAAATGTTTTTAACAGCTTGATTAATAATTTCCAGCCCAGCATTAAGGTGAATGAAAAGAGAAAGGTCTGGGTAAAATTCACAACATGCATCTTAATGCAATATTTGGTGTAACAATTTTTAAAACTTATAAAATCAGAAATACTTTAGGATTTGATACTTCTAAGAGAGCTGTTTTTTATTTGTTGACGATTGACACCTTGTTGCAGTGTCCCATGCTAAGAAACATCTAGAACTCTGTACAGACCGGGTTCTAGAGAGAACTCTGTCAGAGGAACAGTCTGTTTTATGATTCTCTTCAGCTGTGATTAACAGTTTCAGTCAGTGATCTGTGCCTGGAAGCACATAAATTATCTGAATAATTGCTTTTGTCTTACAGGGGGTTTCAAGTTAGAAATTGTGAAAGGAGATGTAGAGTCTTATGTGAGAATCATATCATATTAAACTGAGACAGAGGAACAATGTCTACTTACTGTATTATGTGATAAAGAGTTACGTTATACAGAACTTGGTGGCCGTTGTTCCAGGCATAAAGTGCTCTGTCTCTAGGATTGTAATCGAGCATGGACAAGTGGCTGTATTTGTTGGTCAGAGGAATGTCAATGTACTCGTAGGTTGAGGAGTTGGTGGAGAAGGCGTAGTACACCTTAGTTCCTCCTGAGTAACCATTGGTGACATACAATGTTCCGCAGATCATGAAGGCCTCACCGGCACTTCGCTTTGGGTGGTTGGTGGTCCAACTGTGGATTATTTGAAGAGTGTTTGGATTTAATTTGCTCAGCACAATGTTGCCAGCATTTTGATTGGTTGCATACACAGCCCAGAGCCCACCCTCGTCCACCATGAGGTCGATGTCAGAGTGCCCACCCCATGAGTAATGGTACATGTTGTTGTAACCGGCAAAGTCAAGCTGTCTGGAGCGGCTGATAAGAGACGTGCTAAAGTCAAACTTAATTATGGTGTGACTCTGAAACTTGTTATAGTAAATGGATCCATTATAAACAACTTGGCCAGTACCGGACCACGGATGAGGCAGGCGGTGGGACGTGAAGTTATCGGTTGTCATGAAGTCATACATTGACTGGTACTCTCTGACAAAACGATTGTTGTGATAACCATCCATGTACCACACCTGTGAGACAAATGAGCAGAAAAAGCAATTTAACTGTTTAGATCATCTTTATTAGCTTCATTAACTATTGACCATGGACACAAATTCTGGGTTTAGTGAAGAATACACTTCAACATGAGTGAAAAGTTTTAGCTAGGTTGGATCATTGTGTGAACTTCATTTTTTACTCTCAACATATTTACATTTATACCAACTTTATTGAGTGTCTTTGAGGTTAACAACAGGAGATGAAATTAACACACCTGTCCAATGTATTGTGATCAATAAATTGGAAATTAATTGTTCGCAACAGGCCTTTGAGATAAAGCTAATTTAAAAATTCAACATTTCCAATGCTTAAAGATTCAAAGCAAGACAAAATGTCCTTTGATATTTTGGTGGTTTCTGTTGTGAAGGTTGTGACACTTACTCTGTTGTCTCCAACTGAAGCCAGCGGGTCGGTCATCCACGAACCAAATCTGGACCCAGATGTTTTCATTGTAATAGGTTCTGATATTCCTGTAAGTTTCCCACAAGCTGTAAAAATACAGAACTACATGAAGACATGGCAAGATAAAATGTGGAAGAGATAAAATCAAGTAGAATGTCAACTTTGAAACGATTAAATAGGTTTATTTAAAATAAAGGTCTTTGGGTGCCACTGAATGAAATTAGTTGTGGTTTTACATGACATTGTTGCTTCATTTGCATGTTCACCATTTTCTTGTAATTATCTTTTAACCTTTAGTCGTGCTCTGATATTCTGGTTAAGACTTCAAAGGTCTTTTGATCCTTAAGCTATTGAACCTCTGTGTTATTCTTGACCAGGATTTCCTTTTTTCTTTTCTAGACTATTGACAGAATTAGAAATATTCTGTCAGCAGTGATGCTGAAAATGGACTTAGGCTCTCCGTTTTTAAACCCAGACTACACACTTCAACGATGCTGTTTTCATCTAAGAATGACTTCACTTGACAATGCACAATTTCTCCAAGATTTTAAGGAGAAAGGGGAGTTTAGTTAGTGGCCTAAAATGACCATGTATGGAGAAATCTAGATTATGCTGCTTGCTTCTTGATCAGTAACGTTGTAACGGCATGATTAAAGCTGAAGGTACAATCTCCAAACTGGTATTTAGAATCTCAAAAGCACACAATGCAAAGGTATTGAAGATCTTAAAAACAGATGAAGTGGGACTGGATCGATGGGAGACCCAGAAGGCTTCATATTTCATCCAAAAAAGATGAACCTTCAGTCTGAAAGTGGTCAACAACAGCAGAGCATGTAGTAAAAATGAGAAGGTCATTATTAAGAAAAAAAACTCTGATTCACAGTGGAGTCTTCAAGGAAAACTGTGGTTTGATTAACATGTTCAGATCTTAAATAACTACATGTAGGTAGAGACTACATTATGTCAGCCATTTTGAATCAAGCAAACAATTACCTAAGGGGAGTACCTCAAGGCTGCATTATCTAACCACTGATCTTCAGTGGCTATTTGAGCCCATTAGCTTACATAACATCTACTGCTATGTTTATGTTGTTGACAAAGATCTTTTATTTGTTCTGCCCACCAAAATCCACTAGTCACTGGGTTGGTGTACCTAAATTATGAGTGAATTGTCAGAAATGTCTCCAGAGGACAGAAATTATTCTTGTGGTCCCAAAACGAAAAGGTTAGAAGCAGAAGTGTATGGAGGAATTTTTCTGCCATAATTCGAGAGCACACATTTTCACTTTGAAAGCAGGACTTCATGTCTTTCTTCTGAAAATGTGCATTGCTTGAACTCAAAAATTCTGCTTTCTTTCAAGTATTCACTGTGCTTTCTCAAACCTTTGCGCTGAAACCTTGTCTCTGCTTGAATCAATTGAAAACCTCTCCACTCACTTACAAAACAATGAATCCACAGATCCACGGTTAGGAGTCACGACATTATTATCTATCATTATGCACATAAATATCTAGCTATATCTCTATAGAGTATTATGTTAAGGTGTAACACGGTTTCATTCTGTGGATCCATTTCCTTTGGTTGGGTGAACAAACTCCTCCCTCAGATCAGTAGCTGTTAGCCATCAGAAGCTGTTAGCCATCAGTAGCAGTTAGCCATCAGTAGCAATTAGCCATCAGTAGCAGTTAGCCATCAGTAGCAATTAGCCATGAGAAGCTGTTAGCCATCAGAAGCTGTTAGCCATCAGTAGCAGTTAGCCATGAGAAGCTGTTAGCCATCAGAAGCTGTTAGCCATCAGAAGCTGTTAGCCATCAGTAGCAGTTAGCCATCAGAAGCTGTTAGCCATCAGTAGCCGATAGCCATCAGAAGCTGTTAGCCATCAGTACCTGTTAGCCATGAGAAGCTGTTAGCCATCAGAAGCTGTTAGCCATCAGTAGCAGTTAGCCATCAGAAGCTGTTAGCCATCAGTAGCTGTTAGCCTTCAGAAGCTGTTAGCCATCAGTAGCTGTTAGCCTTCAGAAGCTGTTAGCCATCAGTAGCTGTTAGCCGTCACTAGCTCTGCTGGCAGATGTTTATTGTAATACGGAGCAGAGAGCTGAGGTTGTTTCTCCCTAAAGCCAGTGGGTGGCGCAGGTTGCCACAATCAATAGTAGCCCTACAGGCACACCCAGTAGAAAAAAACAAACACACCCAGTACAGTACTTTCATTTTATTGGCTGAGAGGTTGCTAGGCGACGGTACTTTTCTGTTCCAAGTGCAAGCAGAAAATGATTTAAGCCAGCAGAGGTTTGGAAATGGAGATTTAATTTGAGCAGAGACCATTTTTGAGCATCACGAGAATTTGAAAGAGAGCAGAGCTTCAAGCAATACACGTTTCAAGAAGAAATACATGAAGACCTGCTTTCAGACTGACGATGTGTGCTCTCGAATTATGGCAGTAAAATTCCCCCATAGCACTGTTGCTAACCATTTGAACTCACTAAGCCCAAATATTTGAATGAAAACAGATTCATCGGTAGCTGTTAGCCATCACTAGCAAAACTAAAGGGATAAAGTGAAAAGGCGAGATCTAAACTGAAGTAAACAAGGACATAATGAAAATACCCCAGAATCATAACTGTGAAATATAAATATCATTTTCAGCTACATAAATTATTTAGTTTTAGTCATAAAAATATACAGATATAAAATATTGATATGGTGACTGCCACAAGTCACTCTTGTGCAAGTCTCAGCCACATCCTGGAATAGTGTGAACCTCTGGTCATGTAACGCTGAGCCTCTGCTGGTCCCTATAAAGTCACACAACGTTTAAAGGATCTAAAATGTGAATCTGTAGTATTGTACTAAAAACCGTCTAACCAGAGACCAAAGGCTTTGTGAGAGCCTTGGTCCAAGTCCAACACCAAAACCAAAATAAATTGGGATTTTAAGATCCTTGCATTACGAGATTTCCCACCTGCGCTAGCTCATTAGCCAGCTAATCCGTCTAATGACTGAAGCTATATTCACACAGCAGGTCTTATTGCTCAATTCAAATTTTCTTTGCATACTTGTTCATGTTGCCAATTAAACCTGACCACAATGAGTCATTTTACATCCCCACAGTGTTGCTGTGACACAGCAATGCTCTGTTTATGAAAAGAATTATGGATGGAGAGTTTTACACTGTTTTCAGTAAATGTTTGGATTCTGTTACTGGGAGGAAACAGGAAACAGATCACAGCACAAAGGAAGTTAATAAAAACAGAAATATGATTGGAAAAACTAATTGTAACATAATGTGCTTTACTGACAGAAATCTTTCATAAATATAAGTGTTAATATTCTGAGTTACCACATCTGGCTTTTTCTGGCACAGAAATATGATGAATGTTTCAAATCAATAACATAAAAGTCAAAATAAAGAAATAAAAGGTCATATGTCCTTTTAGATTGCAGATGCTCTGAAAACTATTAGATACACATTTTAGAAGTGGCACAGGTTGGATTTTTTGGGGCCGCTCAGACTGCAGTGAAAATGTTGGATGTGGATTATATGAGCACGTTTCCACACTGTGTGAATGAAACCCAATTAGTTGAGCTATTGCCACGACAGTTAGGGAAACTCACGCCTACAAATAGTCTTGGGACCAAGTTTCACAACCCTAGTGAGTGTTCCTGTTTTCTACACACCAAGCCTCTGCATGCAGGCGCGCAGACGGTTCTCCAGGTCCATGACCCGGCCGTGGACCTCCTGGTAGTCCAGTCCTCCCAGTTGTTCCTGCAGGGATCCCAGCAGCTCCGTCACATTGGCTGCTTCCTCTTTAAACTGTCGGACCAGCAGAGCGTCTGCCTTGTAGGCTTCCAGAACCGGGATGAGAGGACGCAGCTCTTCCATCTTGGCTTTAATGGACTGAGATAGAAAATAAAAGGAACTTTTAAAAGTATTTTTTCATCAAATTAATTAATTTGATTAATTTATGGCCCTCAATACTCATGACATAGATCGATTGATCAATAGAAAGATTATCAGTCGAAGTCACGTTGCATCACAGTGCAGGCACCAATAGATTTTTCTATTTCAATCATTTACAATCAGGCTAATAAAATAATTTACACCTGGCAGCCAGTGCAGATCGTTTCCTGCGTGAAGCTTTGCGGTGTCTTCTGTTGTCAGAGGTTTTATTTTTAGCACTCCGTCTCTTTATGTCTCACTGCATCAACCTGCTGCATTTTTCATTTCTGAAGCCTAGTTTCTCATCGGCCTTGATGGGTGCAGCTGCATCTTCATTTTTTTCTCTAACTGTAACCAAAATAGGGAGAAATCATTTTACTAGATTTCTCCTTTACATGTTAAATTTCAATTCCTTTTTTGATATATAAAAACATACATTTTAGGAAAACCCTATTCTGGTGCCCTTAATGCTCACCAATATTTTGTCTTAGAGAGACTCGGCATATCTCTGAGAGCCGACGATTTTACTGTGAATAAATTGTTTTACTAATGGTAGTTAGACATTTTGGAGCCATTTTCTCTCATCATTTATCGACTCGCCTGTATTTAATCCTTATGGGTCATTAAGACACATCTCATTCACTCACATTCACTGTGATAAAGTTGTAGTACACTGACTGACAACATGCTGGCTAATGCTCAAACAAATTCTAGGTGTCAGAGAGAAGGGTTAGGGTTAGGCTTGGGTTGGGTTGGGGTTGGAGTTCGGGTTAAAGTTAACGTGTGCTGCTGCTGCTTCTCTGGTCGTCCCGGCTGAATGATCACATCCGATTCAGATGATTGATTTATAACATTCAGTGAAGTTCTGGTAAAAGACTTTGCATTTGCATCTAATGTTTAAAAGCAGGAACAGGCGAAATCCTGCAGTGAGCCAGAAGTTCAGATCAGCTTGATGTGACTGAATTGATCAAAATGCTAACATTTCATTTCATGATACAAGCCATCGATTAATTGTTGTGATTTCAAACTTAAAGCCTCTTCACTGGTTAATCATTGATAAGATGGTGTGTTGGTACCTTGTACTGCCTGGCAATGTTGCTCTCATGACCCTCCTCAACTTGTTTGAATTTGTTTTCAAGACTTTTCAGCTGCACCTCCATCCTCTCAACCAACTGCATGTCTCTCTGCGTCCGCTGGTCCAGAACCTCGATGGACTGACTCATGTTTTGAACCTGCATAGCATAAAATCAACACATGGTAACCTGCATCATTCTCTGTATTGTACTGCAAACAGAACCCAGCAGTGTAATCACATGCAAAACCCATTTTAATTCTAGTTTTATGATTAATATCAATGTCAAAGTCTATGGTCTTAATTTGACTATTAAAGCTTCTCTTCACTGTGTTGGCTTTCTAATTTGAGTTTTGTTTTCTTTGACTGTCAGTAGCAATGATTCAGAATATCTGAGTAAAGATGTCTATCATTTTCTCTCAGCTTCTCATGATGGAAATTAGTGAGGAAAACAACTGCACAACATGATCTGTGTTTGGATGCACTGCTCTCTACCAATCACAGCAATTCAAGGTGCATTTTCTGACATCTGTGTTTTGTTTTTATCTTTCAGGTCAGTGGAGCCAATAGTGGAACCTTGAGGGCCGCATCCTGCATGTTTTATTTCTCCCTGGCTCAACACACCTGGATCCAATGACGCTCATTAGAAGAACATTGACCTGCTGAGGAGGAAGTTACTACCGCCAGGGAGAAACTAAAACATGCAGGATGCCGGCCCTTCAGGACCACTTTGGACATCACTGTCTGAGGTCCTTCTGTGTTATGACAACCCAAAGTGCATAATTCAAAGGGACAGGAGAAGACGCAAGGATCTGTCAGGGAAACGACAAGAAGGGGCAATCAAAAAAATGACAAGCAGCTGGAACTGGTCAGAGAGGAAGGATATGAAGGCCAAGTAGTCAAATACAAACAAGAAAACTTGAGCTCCAAAATGATTTCCCAGTTAAAAAATAATAAGAAAAGTAACTGGATGGGCTAAAGAAAGATATACGCTAGGATAATTCTGGATTAATACTATAAATGTGATGGTTTTCTTCAGCTGTCTGACCCACAAATGCTCTCAGGAGAATAATTAGATATAAAAGGTTTATTGAAAAGACAATGATTCTTGTCGGGTTCTTGATCCTGGACGCTGGAGACATGGGACTGGAAGTTCACTGGGAAGGAGGGAAATGTGAGCGGGAATGAGAGAATGTCGAGTCTTGAGGAGCGTAGATCTTACTGCTGTAGATGCCAGATTGCTGAGTGGAGGCTGGAGGCAGAGGACACGACGTCTCCTGGAACAAGGTTGGTGGAAAAGTTGCAGGGTTAAATAAAAGCAAGATGAGCTATGCTGCTTCATGGGTCGTAGGTAGTTTGGTTGTACATCAGATGAGATAGTAGCATCTGAGGAGAGTGAAAAAAAACAATCGCTGCACTTCCAAGACACTCAAACAAATATCTTAATTTCAAATCAGTCAGAAAAATTAAAGAAAAACAAGCTGACAAACAGCAGAGCCACTCAACAAAACCAGGACAGCAGCTTAAACCAGGATTTTCCCAATATCCTAGCTTAAAGTAGTAACAATAGTTACCAGGGTGATTTATTCAGTGAAGCTAGCCTTCAAACCAAGGTAACAGCTATACCACAGGTATCGAACACCAGTCCTGCAGGTTCATCCTGTAACTTTTAGATGAGCCTCTGCTGCACCAGCTGGACATAATGAGTCATTAAGGCTGTGGAGAACCGGTCCACTCTGCAGGAGGTCATGAAGCCGTTTCATTCCAGTGTTTTGTACCTGTGGCTCATTAACACCTGCAGGACGGCCAGCAACTCTCCAGGACTGGAGCTTGACACCCCTGAGCTATGCTAACAGCTATGATAGCAGCCAGGTTTAGTTAAGCCTGCAGCCTCATCTGTTCAGTAAGAAATCAGTGAGTTTTGTCACGAATGAGGGAAGGAGGGAGGGAAGGGGGAAATTGACAGGTGGATTGGAGCAGTGATCAACAATGGTCAATATTCCTGTTTTGTCTATTTTTGTTCCCAAGAAAAAAAATGTTTTTTATTGTTCAGACAAACTGCATTTGGTGGTACTCCTCAGGAAGGGAACTGGATATTGTTTCCCAATATCCTAGCTTAAAGCAGTCCTAATTGTCCTAATTGTCCTAATGGACAATTGTCTTAATGGTGGAAAAATACTATCGGAGCAACTTGGTAATTTTTTACCAAGTTTTACCAATGGACCGAACTGTACCAGTCCGTCGTGGTGAAAAGAGAGCCAAGTCAAAAAGCCAAGCTCTGAATTTACTGGTCGATCTACATTCGACCAGTAAATGTAGATTTACTGGTCGAATGAGGATGAGGTCATGACATTTTTCTGTCATGACCTCATCTATGGTCATGACAGAAAAATGAGATTGTGGATACAAGCTGCTGAAATTAGTTTCCTCCGTAGGGCGGCTGGGCTCTGCCTTAGAGAGAGAAACTCGGTCATCTAGGAGGGACTCAGTAGAGCCGCTGCTCCTCCACATCGAGAGGAGAGAGTTGAGGCTCGGGCATGGGATAGTTGGTCAGGATGGACGCCTCCCTGGTGAGGCTTTCCAGACACGTCCCACCAGGAAGAATCCCTGGGGAAGACCAGGACACGCTGGAGGGACAATGTTCCTCTGCTGGCCTGGGAACGCCTTGGGATTCACCTGGAAGAGCTGGAACAAGTGGCTGGGAGAAGGAAGTCTGGGCCTCCTTACTTAGGATGCTGACCCCGTGACCCGACACTGGATAAGCCAAAGAACATGGATGGATTATTAGTCATTTGAATATTATAGTTAACAATTTATCCACTTTTACTTTCCAGATACTGTGTTTAATCTTGACCTGTTATGTTTATTTTGTATACATTTCTATAAGATGGAACAAAAAAGAAAAACATAAATGAATCTGCTGTCAATTAACATTATAATATTGACTTAATTTATTAGATTAAAGTTGTTTATTTGAGCAAATGACAGATATGATATGTTTTACTTCAGAATGGTTTGGAAATATATATTTTGGGGTAATTATGCTTTAATCGATGTGCTATTGCACATCGATTAAACCTTTATTATGATGGGCTTTAATTCCTCACAATCCTCAATAAAAGGTGTTTGCTTGCCGTGAGGAACAGCATATGCAGGTTACCCAGCGTAGAATCAGTGAATCTGTGATCGATCTCTTTGGTCTCCTGCACAAATCTGCTAAAGCTCCTGATACTCTGAAGTGAGGGTGGATTCAGCTGCAACTGCTGAATGGGTTTGATCTGAAAAGATGAAGTCAGGATGATCTGACGGAGGATGACCCCTAACCCGGGTTTACCTCTGATCCTGATTCCTAAATCCTGGTTTGGTGAAACAGCCTTTAGGGTTACTTTGGGTACTGATAATGACAAAGTTAAGTTGGATTCAAAATATATCACATGGCTTTGATAAAAATGTTATTGTGACATATTGCATACACTACTATGTTCTAGTATTTTTTGAAATAAGACTTATTTGTGTGACAAGGTCGTCACAGTTGTAATGTAACTGACGAGCAACAAATGACGTAACAGGAAATGAAAGCTTCATCTAGCCATTGCTGGCTAAACGTCCAGAGATTTCAGATAAGGTTCTCAAGTCCAGTCTTCCAGATCTACCTTTTAGATGCATCCTTCCTCCAACAGACCGGGATCAAATGGATGAATTCCCTTATCAGCAGCCATTCAGCTCTGAACAGACCCGGTAATTACACTTTCATTCGATTCGGGTGTGTTGGAGCAGGGAAGCATCTGAAAGTTGCAGGATGGTAGCTCTGGAGGACTTTAGCACCCTGCACCAGAGAAACATGGGACTAAGGGTTCACCACATGTAAGGAGGGACTGGCAGCAAGCTGCACTGATGAGCTGAGAACCAGCCTTATGGTGCCCTCTGGTGGAGATCCAGATAAAATGCATATCTGATTCTGGGAGACTGAAGATTTTCCAGAGGCTCATCATACAGTTCCACTAGATGGTGAAGAGAAAGGTGATTCAGGAATGTTAGAAGTAAATGGCATAAGAGAAGCCATAGATAAAAGAAGCTGCAGAGGTAAAACCTCACAAAGAGCTCAGAGAGAATTAAAGTGAGTCAGTTGTCTGTCACTGGGAAAAACTCGTCCTGGTTGATGAGCAGGAGGAAACATCCTGCACAGGAGGGTTTTCCTCCTAACACATTCATCATCTCGGTGCCTTGCCCTGTAAACACAGAGCAGCCACTGTGAACTAACCCATACTCATACTTTAAAAATGGTGAAAAATGTACTTGCTCATTTATTCCATGTTGAAGCTTAAAAACTTCAGTAATTCAAGTGGATCTCTGGTAAAACAGCTGCGTCTCTGTGGCCCGTTGTTGTTGGGTTGACAGATTACAATTCAGCAGTGACGTGCGGTCAGGGGAGGCAGGTGCCATCATGAAAAGAAAATATATAATAATAAAGTAATTTAAATTGTTACATTGATCCGGTGGTTTGTACTAAAAAATATTTATTTTTCATCTAGCTTCACCAATTTCAATGATTCTTTCTGCAAAATCGCTGAATTTTCTTAATTTCCCATTCAAATGCTTGGAAGCCATGCCAGTGAGGCAGCAGCAGCTCAGCCTCACCTTGAATTGCAACCCCTGGCTAACTGCGCTGGCTGCTAACCGGAGAGAGCATGTTGCTGTACGGCGTCAATAAAATGGTTTAAACATATTTAATATGTGAACTGATGTTCAATAATTTAACTTATGTATATAATGTACAGTGCTTTTTGTCACCAACGTGTTTCGTGTGCTGAGCGATTATAAACGGCAGATAACAGGTTGGAGGCGAGGCAGGCAGTTCTCTTGCCTCATGGCAGGGGGCGCTCAAGATCCCAGACATTCGTCTTGTCACTCCACAACTGCAGAGTAAGTGACAGTGAGCTAGGTTAAACGATACGGTAAGCAAGTCAACAGCAATAACATTTGTTTTGTTTTGATTTTTAAGGAAATGTGCGTTTCGTGAGCTACAGTTTGTATATGTAAAGGATGCAGAAGTGAAACATGACCTATCAGTGCCTCACCAGTTGTGAACCTCACCACATGTCACTGCAATTCAGACAGTTTCAACTTTATCATCAAGATTTTTTCTTTAAATTTATAATGCCCTTTAAAAAACCAAAGTGCAAAAATAAATAAACGTCAATGAACATCAGTAAAGTCAATGAAGTCGGTAAACAAAGGCTGGCCCAATGGTGGCATCCTCTAACGGTGACGTCCTCCGACGGTGGCGCTCTCTAACAGTGGCGCTCTCTGTTTTGAAAGATGAGTTTTTAGAAGACAAGATCAGGCCGAACGGGGCTGGAAAGAGGTGCCAGATCATTGAGCCTTTTAAAAAGTAAAAATAAAATAAAAAGTTGTAAAAGGGACAAAATCAGGTTGATGTGTTCACACTGTCTTGTCTCAAAGACCAAAATCCCATTGCAGAAACATCTTGGACTGGTAGATGATGGCACTTTGAACAATTATGGACGGGCGGCGCAGAGCTAAAGAGTGACACATGCCTCAACGCGGCCATCACAGGGTTGAGTCCCGGCCTGTTGACCTTTGCCCTATGTCTTCCCCCTCTCACAGCCCACGTTCCTGTCTGATCACTAGTAACTACAGGATTAGGGTTATGGAAAGGAGGCGAGCGTTCATTCACAGTTTCTATATAATGATGCAGTTTCATACACGTTCAGAAAAGAAAAAAAGCATAAAAACTGAGATAAATTGTATGAAATAAATTAAACTTGCATCATCAGAAGCACCACAGATTTTTGTTTCACTTGTATTTTTCAGTAAACCCACTGAGTCCAGTGAATTGATTTAAATTTCCATATTGAAGAAGATTCTGTGATTTGGGTTTTAATGATTTTAGTCTCAAACATGCAATATTACATCATGGAAAACGGCATTTTTTTCACCACATGGGAAATTCAAGTATCCTGTAGCATCCATAAAGATTATGCATAAAATGGTGAAATGATGAAAATCTAAGCGTATGATGACCACAGTGTCCTTTTCAGTGCAGACATACAAGATAAGTAACTCCATGGGAACACACTGAATCTCGTCGTGTGGAATAAAAGGGCCATTATTAGCAGCGTGTTAATAATCCAACATCTGTTACAGACAGCGATGCTATGAGCAGCTGATTTTAGGAATAACAGAAATGTGAGGAAGCGTCGTTTTTATTGGGAGAGGTTTTACCTTCTCCAGCAGTTGTCTGAGTTGTTTGGTTCGAGCATCTCTGGAGCACACAGTCTGCTGTGGAGCCACCACCGTGCAAACACATCTTCCTTCAGAGTCCTGAGCCGAGCTGTAGACCTGCCATCCCTCCTCAGGGGGCGAAGGACCCGCCTGGACAAAACAACAGGGAATCAGGAAATTCTGCCTCGATCTGCTCCAAGCCACATGTCATTTCCCTTTTTCATGAACAAAATTCAGACTGAAACTGGTACATGAGACTTAACTGTTGAGTTGAATAAACTGAAAACGGCTTTTGTAAAGCAGGAGGGGGATGTGACACGTCTGCACTGGGATTTACTCCAACAACCTGCTGGCATCTCAGACAGAAGCTAGGAAAGTTTAGAGCAGGAAGAGAAGAAGAACCGACAGATGGGAACATTGACAGGGTGCTGGGTAGCGCAGTGGTTGGACGCGGTCTAAATGGGAAGGCCTTGGTCTGCGCAGCAGTCGCAGGTTCGAGTCCCGGCCTGGTGGACTTTGCTGTGAGTCTTCCTTCTCTCTCTTTGCATATTTTCCTATCCTAGCATTTAAAAAAACTTTTAAAAATAAGATGGTAACATTGACATCTTGCAGAGCAGCAGAAATCCAACAAACTGGAAGAATTGAAGGAAACAGGTGGTCACACCATCAATGCAAAGGTTCAGAGGTCGACTTTGCTGCTCCAGAACTTCTGGTGTTTTACTAAGAGCACATCTAATATTCCACTATTGTACTTTTTAATATTATGTAGAACACATTTACTAAAAATAATGCTCTATTTTTTTCAGTCTAAATAACAAAACAACTTAAACTATATTAAAGCATAAGACAGATTTGCCTCCAGGAAAGAGACAAGCCACTGTGGTCTGGAACCGTTGCTCACTCAGCAAGACCCGAATCGGCTTCACTGCCCAAATTCAACCCACATCCAATTTGAACGGCTGATTCCAATCTTTTCACCCCAATGAAATCCGATCAGTTCCTCTTCCATACGAGGAACTAAACTGTGTCTGAACGTTCTCGAACGTCTCCAGGATGAACGACGCATTTTATCCCACATGCGTCAAAATTCTGCAGCAGAAGAAACCAGACAGAATCTAAACATCTGAAAAGATAACAATGAAGTGATGAAAGCAGTTTGAGTCAGTGAACGCATCACATCCCAACCACACCAGTTCTGTTTGGGCTCTACATCCAAACAGAACCAGGTCAGAACCGGATCAGAACCAGATCAGAAGCTGCAGTCAAAGCTGCACTGAAGGGTGTAACTGTTAGCTGTTAGCTTTCTACGAGCTTCCTTTGTCTGCTGACTGTGCTGCCGCTCTCAAGCACTTTTAAATCCATCCAGAGATGGCGGCCATCTTTACTGCTATAAAATGCTATGCTGGGTGGCGGCCATCTTTGCTGCTACAAACAGCGTAATGCTGGGTGGCGGCCATCTTTACTGACGTAAACAGAGCAATGCTGGGTGGCGGCCATCTTTACTGACGTAAACAGAGCAATGCTGGGTGGCGGCCATCTTTACTGACGTAAACAGAGCAATGCTGGGTGGCGGCCATCTTTACTGACGTAAACAGAGCAATGCTGGGTGGCGGCCATCTTTACTGACGTAAACAGAGCAATGCTGGGTGGCGGCCATCTTTACTGACGTAAACAGAGCAATGCTGGGTGGTGGCCATCTTTACTGACGTAATAAGAGTGCAGGAGCTGGCGCTGAGGCCGCCGGCGTTCTGGAGAATGGTGGAGCTGATCATGTTGCCAATCTAACTGAAATTTCATTGTACATGAAAACAAGTCAAGTGTAAGTCCTGATAGGGTTAGGGTAGAATATCAACATCCGCAGAATTATAATCTCATTTGAAATTATTTATTGAACCAGGAAAATGTCCAGAAATGTACTGCCCTCTTCTGGCCGGATTGTTTTATTGAGTGAAATGGATCAGAGATCATATTTGATCAGAAGAATCAATAATCAAACCAAATTATGTCTAACAGAGAAATATCTTAAAGAACCAATGAAATAAAGACATTTTCTGGGTCAAAGTGCCATTCAGCTTCTGGGTTTTTACTTTTACTTTCCCTGGCTATCATCATTGCTTTCTCTTATTTTGGAGTTTTGGATAATGAAGCAGTTTGCAGTTAGCTGGAGAACGGGTGGCTGTGTTAGAGAAGTGTTAAAATTCACACTGTCAGGAGAATTTGTTCCGTCTCACTTGGATAAAATTAGAAACTAAAGATTTACTGTTTTGTATTTTGATCCAATAAAATGTAGTTTTTGGTGCAGCAGATTAATTTTCAGTTTGTCTTCTCAGATCAGTTGGAGTTTAAAATGTTTCAGCTTTTCTTTACAACCTGCTGAATGTTTTTATTTCTTCAGGAATGGAGGAATGTCAGCGTTCCTCAATAATTAGATTTTCTGATTTTATCTGTTTAATTATAAATAATTGGACCAAAACTTCATTTTATTAACATATTTCTCACTCAGACTGTTTTGGGTTCTATTAAATGGGACAATAGCTAGAAAAAATATATATTTTACATTTAAAAAATTTTTTTGATTTTGTCTGTAATTATTTGGTCCAATTTTCAGAAATTAAAAAATGAAATGTTCTATGTATTTTCTCTGAGAACTAGAAACAAGAACAATGTGATGTTGAGAAAATCTGGGAGATTAAAGACCAGAAAGCAAATCAAACAGCAGAACAAGAAGAATTAAAGCTGCAAGCAGCCTCAAGCGGCCCTCACAGCCAAGCGACGCTCTGGCCTATTGGCCACCGCGGGGGATAAGGCAACCGCCGCCCGCCAGCCACCGCAGAATCTCTCACGCAGTTTCCAGCACCGCCGCCTGCAAGCCACCGTAGAAGCTGTTGCGCAGTTTCCGCACCTGTCCAACAGGCGGTACGCATTGATGCGTTCGGCGGCGCACCCTGTCGACGCACAAAAAATCTGGTGCAGCTCGGTGGATGTAGTAAGGAGATATAACTGATGGATTAACCTAGGGGGCGCAGTGGAGTCAAATTACATTTCAATGCTGTTGGGGTCTTTAAAGGTCAACAAAGGTCATACATATCTAGTTTGGCGCCAGTCGGATGATCCATGTGTGATTTAAAGACAATTGTATGAATATTGCAAGGGACTCATATTCTCCATTTTGCCACGCCCACACGGTTCAGGCAGCAGCCAACAATGACAGTTTATCATCTTATCATTTTAAGTCACTTTGTATAGAATGAAGTCCATATAAATAACAGTAAAAGTAAGTGTTCTAGTTTTCCCTATGTACAGTACCCAGATTCTCTGACCTACACTCTATTAAATAGTTCACAATGAGAAATAAGTCTCTTAATTGGCAACAGGGTGTTTTTTAAATACAGTGTGTAACTGAACACAATAGCAAGACTAAAATAACTACAAGTGAGATCTAAATGCAGTGTAACTTAAAGCTTGTACTAAAATGAGGAAGGAAAATGGTAAAGTTGAAGATTTACCAGTTTAATAAACCGGTAAATAATCAGTAATAAACCAAGTGCAATGCACATTAACAAAGCACAATTAACTTTCAGCACATTAGAACAATAGCACAGGCTGTATCCCACCCATTAATTAGGTATTAATCACAGCAAGTTCTACAAGTAAATATTACAACTCCAATGGATTGATAATAATATATTATTATATATAATATTATATATTATGGTATAATATAGAATATTGTATTATATATTATAATACATGACATTATATATAATATAACATATATTATATATACTGTATTATATATATATATATATATAATATATTGTAAGGAAGGTTAAAACTTTATTAGATCTTAAGCTTGGTTTTGTGTTTTTTGTTTTGGTTTCCCATCCCTAGATCAGTAGATGCAACACAGCTCGGGGGAAAGGCTAGCATCGCGAGATTCGTTGTTTTAAGTTCTGTTTATTCAGCGCTTGACAGCTGGTGGTATCAAATTGCTTAAACCTAATTTTGCCCTTGACTGACCAGTACGGTAGCAACAAGTAAAATTGATGTATTTACCGGCGGTAGTAAATAACAGTTATTAAGAAAAGACTACATTTACTGCGTGTTTTAAGCCAACAGAAATTACCTGTGTATGATCTATTGTTATGGACTTTTACAGTGGGTAAAGTTCATCACCATATTTCAGTTTGCACAGGATGAAACGCGTATGAATAAATAATAGAGCAAAAGTAATTTTCTCCATCGATCTCTTTGTCATTCGTGGAGTACCACTGACCCCTACTG
>CAEGAD010040922.1:0-21685 GCA_903067055.1 Poeciliopsis paucimaculata | reverse complement strand
TGGAGAAAGACCGATTCTCTTGGCGTTTAAAACAGCGTAAAGAGACCTCTTTTATTTTATTATTTTACAATTTTGTAAACAACAGCTGCCGATTAAACTGAATTTTACCACCTTGATATGATTATATGACTTGTTTTACCAAGAAATCGATCAGAAGCGAGGTGAAAATGGCCAGACCCGCCTCTCTGGCTGCAATGCGCGCTCCTGACACAGGGGGAACTAGATTTTCACAGGGGAGCCGAATTTCGCGGCACAACCCAATGAGTCTGACAAGAGCGCATGTGCTTCCTGTTGCTAAAATAAGCCTCCGCGCCTTTTTTTGGCGTGTTTTCCCAGGTCTTCTCCCTCTTCTGCACCTTTGAGGGAGTTGTTTTGGTAACATAGCATGATATCTTACTACATCTAATGAGATATTAAATAAAATTTCTGAGGAAAAACCGTGGTCCTGCCAACCGTGGGTAAGTCTTTACGTGTTCGCTCCTCAGTCCTCAGTGTTCTCGATGTATGAGTTTTATTTTAACGCTGGTGTCCAAAGGGGACATAAAGCAGAATAACTTGGAGGCAAATATAATTTAGGTCTTGTGTATATTCAATATGCTATACATGGACACACAGGGGAACAGAAGTGTTTACCAAGAGCGGTGGATGTTTAGCGTTGACCTTAGTTAGAGTAAAGGAGCTGACAAGAATAAACAGTGTAGTTTATTCAGAGGTAGAGGAACATATTTGCATTGCAGCGTCTTCGTTGTTCTACGTTATAAACTTTACTTCGACTGAGATTACCTTTAAATTCAGAATTTATCAGCTGCTTTCTGGGAGCTAATGTGAATAGAATTTAGCTAACACAAAAGCTTTCCTAGAACTTTCAATTACTTCGTTTCAGGAAACGCCCAAAATATTCAAAGTGAATTTTCAGGTACTTTTTTGAGACTTGACTGAAACTTTAGTGCTTTCCTAAGCATTTTCAGGGAAAAAGTACCAGTTATTCTTAAATATATTTTGTTTAGGGTCAAGTAATCCTACCTAGAAAATTCTCAATTTTAAGAAAGTAGCTTGTGGTTTTGTGAAAGTTACTGAGGTAAAATCGCACACCGGCTGTGGACGTCTAACGTTTTTCGGTTCTCTCTGAATCAGAACTATTCCTCTGTGGCGAAACCCTCACAAGCTTGTTATCTCTGTGAGAAAAATTATCTCCGCTCACAGCCTTGTTTCTTGACAGCTTTGTTTCTGGCTAAACTCCCATGTTTTCGACATAGGATCCAACATGTTCCTCCAGAGCTCTCAGACACAATGCAGCACCACTTGGAGGTTTCAAATTGCCAAGCTTCGAGTTTGTGAAACAGTCTCCAAACAATCAGGTTTTCCTCAGTCTTTGTTCTGCACCAAATATCTTCGCTTCTCCTGTGACGAAGCTCCTTCTCTCTCTCAGAAAATAATTTCATTAGACCCGACCCATTTCTTAAAGGTCTTAGGCTATTTTTTTTTTTTTCCCCCAATGCTAAACTTGAACAAAATCTTTCAGGTCCAATCCTAAAATCCAGGTCAGGTGTGCAATCAGTCTCTGACCTTAAACGTTCACGCAAGAAGCTGCTGATGCAGTGATGACATTTTGATCTTCTAGCTTTTGCATCAAAGGTTTTGCTCTTAGGGCGAAAGGAGGAGGAATGACATCAATTCTTTTTTTTTTTTTATATCTTCAAAAACTGCAGCAGTTTTTGAAGATATTTAAACTATCATTTTTGAAAGGACTATTTCTCAGCTTAATTCATTACCAGAATCAGTGTTTTAAAAGCCTTAAGCGACTAAATGCAGCATTCTTCTGGCACAAGGAGACAGTGACTCTCACCAGTATTGTTCTATCAAGGAGTGAGATTTGACTGTAATGGAAAATTGGTGTCAGTTGTTTGATAGCACAGATTTAGAAAACAAAATTTTTTTTCCTACCAGATCTTACTTGTTCGGCTAACAAAAAGTTAACACACTCACACATTTTTCACGATCATGCGTACTGTACAATGGACGAACCGCAGCTGTGCCCCCCAACCTTCGCTCAGGGGGTTTTTGTGGTGGCAGAATGCCTCCCTCTGCTTCCGCTGCAGCGACAGAACAGTCATTTGCATCGCGGATTCCTTCGCGTTTCGCTTTTTGTTGGGAGAAGAGGACCACATTTTTAAACAGCCTTATGCAATGCACCCACAACAATCGAGAGCTATAACCAGTGAGATTTGTTTTTCCATATATGGAACAATTTGTTTTGCTTTACCAACCAAAAGTTGGAAGAGCCAATTTGGATTAAAAGCCACTTATTTGTCCAGCATTAAATAGTGAATGTAGTTAACTTCAATGATGGTACAAGAAATGTTTTTTTTTGTGCTAGCATCAGCGGTTAAAACATAAATAAAATATCACTAAATTCCAACTTTAATTTTTTTTTGTTTTGTTAATAAATAACATTATTTCATAGTTTTAGGTAACTCCAGTTTCAATGCTTTGTTCAAACTCCTTTCGCCAGCATGACGGCGGTAAGTTGCTGCAGATTCGTATTTAAAAATCCCCAGGTATTCGACAGAGTTTATGACGTCCCACACAAGGAGAAGGCTTCCAGGGCATTTTGAGAAGTTTATTCTTCACAAAGGACAAGAGGTGATTTTCCACATGTTTATTAATCGTTTCACCAATATAGTACAGTAAATGTTGCCTTTGTGGACCATTTCACGCTCCCAACTTTCTGGGAACAGGGTAATGTTGCATAAGGTTGATAAAAACATGGATGATTGAGGACCACGTGTAAGAACTTGCCTGTACTGCGGCTTAACTCGATGAACTGCAAAGGCTTGGCCAACATCAGAACAAATTTCAAAGGTTAAGACTACTGGCGTTAACTTATTAATCTATACGCGAAGACATTTGGTGATAGAGTTTATGTAAATATCTGGATTTAACTGTATGCTGCAAAACCTTTCAACTAGAAATATTCTTTTTGTTCAAAGCAGGTTTAAAAACAACATATTCTCTATGATAGCAGGTTACTGCCAAAGCCACGTTGTTAGGTTTTTAAATATGCTTTATAGACAAAACAAATGTCTCTGAAGTGAGACATATCACCTGCAGTAAAGTGAATCCCCCAACTTGGCGCCGGGTTTCATTTAGTCATCGAATAATGAATGCACACCGATAAATTTCTTTTTATATGACAACACAAGGTCTCTTCTTTGTCGTTGGTCCTCTGCCTCGATCTACTTTGATTGTTCTCATCAAGGATCTCCCGGTCTGTTAGAGCACATATGATCCCAAATCAAGGGCCTTCGCTCTCCGTGTTCACAGGGTGTAGCTCCCACACTCGTATCAATCACAACCGCAAATCTTTGATGTTGCAACTCGAAAATAAACCACAAGCCACTGACCTTTCCTTCACAGCTACCATCGAGAGTCAGATGCATCACTGCAGGTATGGTGCAATTTTACTGATCAGCCCAGGCAATAGCAAGACGAAATTGCATGTTGGTGTCAAGGCCATGTTGCTGTGACTCATTTATTTGGCAAATCACTGAGTTTTGATGACATGCCCCGCTATGTTTAGTAGGCTGTTTTTTTTTTTTTTTGTTGCTGTTTTTTTGTATATACCGAGAAGAGCTCAAGCTCTTGGGAAATAAGCAGCAGTGATTCCTAGAAGTAAACTTTATTCAACAGCAAAAAAATGATTTAATGTAAATTATTGGCATGAAGGTAACTATTTAATGATATCAATGTCTTTGTCAGATGCACTAAAAGTGAGCTGAAACAAATAGTTATTGTCTCAACAAGCTAAACAGTCTCATGTTGAATTAGTTTTTCCTATTGCACACTTGTTCCCATAAATAAATAAAATATTCAGATTCATTTCCATAAATGAATATGTATTTTATCTTGAAGCCAACATTGTCTTTGAAAACGGGGAAAAAAATGCGACATTATTTCTTGCAACAATAAAATTTTATATAGTAGCTATCAATTTGTTTTCTAATATATATATGTTATATAATTCCTGACTCTTTAAAACATAAGATTCAAAGTGGACTGAGGTCAACCATAAAAAATAGAGTGAGGATTGTTTGCACACCTTGCGAATATAGCAGCTTATATATGTATATGGGTGGAAACACACATCCCCAAATTGTGCAGATGAGGGAAGTTGGGGATTGTGCTCTTCATGTGTGATGCTCTCAAACAGAACCTTCGTATTGTATTAAGTGATGAAGATAACGAGGGTTCATTGTGAGTCTCACTGTAAATGTTGGACAACTCAAAACAAAAAAAAAAACAACTTACATTTAGCTCAGCGTGACCAACAAAAATGTCTGCATAGCTCATTCTTACTACACTCTTGCACATGCGAGCTTGGAGAATTGTGCAGGTTTAAGCGATTTGACATACATAACAAGCCTCTTTATAAGACACTCACATAGGTTCCTGAGAAACATTAAAGTTCAGATGGGTTTCCTATGTCATGTCATAGCATGCACCTGCACTATGTCACTGAGTGCTAATAGCGCTAACCTGACTAAAATCAGGCCTTCTGAATTTACTGGCATCCTGCGTCGTTCAGAGATCCCAGAGAGCGTAGGGCGGTCTTAATCTTGTGTTAAGGGGCTCTGAAAGAGCAGCAGGCAACTGTTTTCAGAAATCCTTGGACTCTCCTGCGTAACTTGTGTAGGCTTAATAGTGTCAAGCACATCCAAAATACATTAGGAACTCTTCCCTTAGGCTTATCTCCTTCTTGATGAAAGCTTGGTGGAATGCTGATTCAGCCCTTGATCCTATCCTATCCTCCATCCCTTGCCTCAGAACTTGTTGTCTTTTTAATCTCAGATTTGACGGCTGCAGCTGTGTAAAAACCCCAACAAAGTAAGTCTTTGTACATAGTCAGAGCTGATATTCTTGAAAATTTCGTTGGAGGCTTACATGCTTAGCATCTCAATTGTCTTTTTCTCCTTATTGCGGCCCAGCATGTCTGCCCCCGCAACTGAAACATTCATTTTCCGACGCTGATAAATCCCCCCACGCCAACATCTCATACCCGGTAAAGCCGCTTGCAATTCAAAGAAGGCGATGAAAACGTTTGGATTAATTTCTTTTTTTTTTCCTTTTAATTATTAAGGCTGCATTGTGCTGGGTTAGTGGTCAGTGTTTAAAAACGAACTCCAATGGCATGAGAGTCCCGGATGCCACTGGAGTTGGAGCTTGCAGCCATCTGCCTGTTTCCTGAACTAATCAGATCAGTGGCCAGTGCGTGTGTTGTGTCCAGCAGCGGTTCACTGGCCTAAATGTGCTTTGCCACCAGCTGCACAGGTTTTTTGCTTTAGGCCCACGGTGTGTTCAAGTCAAGTTGTACACTAAAATTTCCACATAAAAATAACCTCGAAATGAATAATGTGATTTATCAAGATTCTAAGGAGCACATTCTTTGTTTTGTAATTTCAAAATTTATTTTACTAGTCACATCCTGAGAGTTAAATCAGTTGCCACTTTAAAAAATGGCACAAGTCATCTTTTGACAACAACAAAAAAAAAAGAATTAATTTTTTTTTTTTCCAAAATTGCTTTTTGGCATGTAGTGGACAGTTGTTTCTATTCATTTGTTGTAAAATATATGATGGTGTTTTTGTATGGAGGACCAAATAAAAAGCAAAACCATGTGAATGGTCCTGTAAATGAACCAATAGATTTAAAATGCATCAATTTATGTGAAAAAGGATTGCTTTTCCTCATGTTTTATAATTTAAGTGACCTTCATTAACCGGTAGTCTAGAACACTAAGACCTGTTTAGAGTAGGCTACCATAAAACACATAGTAATATATGTGTAATTAAAAATGTACTTGGAGTTCAATTAAACGGTCTTAACATAAAAATGTCAGTGACTCAGCATACAAATCAGTATCAGGTCTGACACCTCGATAAGTTAAATACCTAACAAGACGTTACCTGTTATGTTAGTGTCATGAGGACTCAGGGAGATTTTGTAAAAAGTATTAAGTTATCTAAACTATTGTGTGCTGCAGGCTAATTAGGTGCTTAGAATAAAGAGTTTAGCACTTCTTTCCTAGTTTTATATGCAAAATATGATTTCTAGTTATCCACCAATTAAAAAACGATACCGGGAAGTGAGGCAAAAGTGCTTCGTGATGAGAAATAATTGCAAAATGTCTAAAGTCGTTAGTGATTTATTTTTTTTAGTATTGGTGAAATAGTAGATATTTCCCAGAGTCTCTGCAAATACTAACACATAATTAAAAAACACCCAACCTAGCTTATTATAAGGTACAATAACGCAATGCGTTTCAACCAATCATTTAAAGCCCAACAAACTCCCTACCTATGCACTCTTATATAACACAAACCTCGGTTTAGATAAAATGACCTGAATCTAATGACTAAATTCCCTCATCCGTATTCAGTCATTCAGTTTCACAGATGACGAACTGTTCGTTTGATTCAGGTGTCTTGGACAAAGAATGAATGCCTCTCAAAGTTGCAGGATGGGGTTTGAGACCTTTGCCTGAAATATTTTAGTCTCATTTAGAGGTTAAGAAACTGTCTTATTGAAGAAATATGTCATAACAATTCAGGCTGTTGAAACCTATCAAAAAAAGAGAGGTAATTTACACCACTAAATAGCCTCTAGTTTAGAGGTTATTTAGAGTCTAGAGACTAAATAGACTAGACTCGCAAGTACCCTGGTTAAGGAATGTTATTAGTTTGGTTATATTTATGTTACCGCCCTGAACCCCTAGACTGTGGGGGCGTAACAGACTAATTACTGATTCTGCAGAAAAAGCTAGCTGACTGCTAGCAAGCTTGTTAACATCTTTGTACTCATTAAAAGAACTTTGTAAGTCTTTGCATTCAAAGTACGCTTGGAGTGAGATGCTGCCTGGTGGTATTCTGATGGCTTTCACTTGTCACAGCAGATTTGTGTATTGTCATAGCTGTGTATAAATCTGTATCAGCACAAAGCAGAGGTATTGGTAGTGATCTGTATGCATCATTGGTGACGGTGTCTTCTAGAGTTGTGGCTCGTGTGACATTTGTTCTTAAAATACAGCTGCCGAAATTTCAATGGACAATTTTGGGAACCTCCGAGGAAATCAAGTCCAGTCTATGAATGACAAAAGCAATCAGACGAGCAGCTGCTCTCCCATTGGCTCTGAGGTGCATGTAGACCACCGTGTGGAACAGCTGCTGGAATTTGTGAGGCGAATAAAACAGAGATATTGCCAGCAGTTCGACGTCTGGCGTGAATGTTCTCTCTTAATCACAACAGTATTGTATTAACTTTTGTGTGCATATAACCGCACCGTACCTCCAAGGATTTTTTCAGGTGACAGATGATTGGTCCGACCAAAACGTGTTGCGAAACCCACTATTTGTGGTTCAGTATCCGCACCTGTTCGTAGACTTTTCTGTTGAACAAAACTACAAATTATTCTCAGAAAGTTCGCCCATTTGTGGATTTGTATTTAAAATAATAAAAAGAAAAGCTTTGGTGAACACTTAAACTAAGAGCTTATAGTTAGCATTGTAGCAGAGGTTTATATGAGTAATATTGGCTTGAAAAAATGCATTTCATGCAAATCCACTCCCACTCCTTGGTCTTTTTGTCTCCACGGCATAAAGAACAGTCATAAACCTCTGACAGAAAACAATACACAGTTTTTCCTTTTTCAAAACAAAATACAGATGCAGACGGTGAGCTGATCCAATGGTGTTTGCTGCACCTATTCTACAAGTAGCTGACCCACCAACAGCCACAGCTATTTATTTACATGCATCTTGATAAGTGGTGATAGAGTAGCTGTGTATTTCCTCTTCTTAACCAATTGCACAGCTGTCTTCAGCCCTGATCCAGGGGCTGGTTTTCTTTACTGCCATCTTCTTAATTACATTCGCTCGCCGCCTCCGATGTGGATCAGTCTTTTTATTAAACCGAAACAAACGAATCTGTTTCCAGAGTAGCTGGCCAGAAAGCCACTGACCTCAGGTGGTCCATTGCGAGCTGAATGCAGGCCAGGTCTAAATCCACACGGAGAAGAACTTGGCATTTGTCTCCTCCCGTTTGATCGGATATTGTTTATGAAGCAGTAAAAGGCTGTCACATTGTTGAGTGTGCACTACATAAAGTTTGAGGGAAAGAAATATTTTTATCAGAGCATCATCACGTACTAAAATTTAAAGAGCAAAGCTGTCCTAATTCGACCAACGACTTTAATGAGGGCTTCTGTTTGGATCAAGTTAAATGCAGCATGGCTGTGATTAATATCCTGTGTCTTTGGACTGCAGTGCAAAGGCAGATTGTGGTAAATTATGTATTTAAAACTAAAAAGGAAAACTTTTGGAAAAACAAATTGTGTGACTGTAAACTTGTATATATACGTCATAAAAACTGCTTTGACCAAAAAAAACAAAAAAAAAGTCAGTTTAAACGTCACAAACTGGTTTTTTATTCTGGTTTCTGTTTGTGAATGTTTTCCATCATGGAGTTATGCCACACATATATAATTATTTGCATCTGCGTGTGGTTATTTAATGCTCAAGAACATTTTATATTACTTACTTCCTAAAATACTAAAGAAGCCACAAAAAAAAGTATGAAATAACTAAATTACAAAAGATTTTTCAAAGTAGTTACTTTTCACACAGAAATATAAACATTTTAATCAGAAAGGCACTACCATATATGGTTTATGACAAATGTCACCACACCATTTTCTGTCCTCTGTATAGCATGCAGTATTAGGTGTCTAACATTTTATTGTGAGAATACCAACTTAAATTTGGTTTGAGTTGCATGACTGGCAGTGTCCTCCAAAAAGCTCCTATACTGCAGTTCAGGTTCAAACTTATAAGGCTGATTATATGCAAAAAAGTTTGATCTGTCTACATGTTGGAGTCTGGCCACCCCTAGACAGGGCATAACAATTAAAAGCAAATAGAGTGTTGGGTTATGGTAGTGAACATCAGAGAAGAACAAAACTGGGACAAACATTTCAACATTTAAATGATGTCAGATTTTTAGTGTTTTGAACAACAAAGAAACAAACCTAACACCATTGGTGCCTCAACCAAACTGTCATTGTTGTTTTTGGCTGCTTCCTTCGCTCCAACTTTATGTATTATTTGTTCATATTGTTCTTGATTCTTGACGTGAAAATAAATATAAATATTGTGAGCCAGAAGCTTGAACACAGTGAAAGGTAAACGGTTATAAAAACTGTTACATTTTGTTTCAATTTTTTTTTTTTTTTTAAAGAAAACATAATTTTAGGAAAGAAAATCTAAAGCCTAAGTTGCTGTTTGTGATGCAGTAGCAACCAGCAGACCCTTTTCCACTGCCAACTGAGTGGGTCACTTGTATTTGAATGCTATGCAAGGTGAATGCAATTTGGAATTAAGGATTGTGAAAGGCTTGACAGACTTCTAAATTAAAGCCCGCCGTGTTCTTCTTTTGTCTCACGAGAATGAATTTTTTAATTTCCCAGACTGTACATCCAGGGGCTGAAAAAAGAAAAAAACGATGCTTCTTTTCAGTCTTGTCCTTTTTGACGAGGGAGAAAAAATATTTCTACACAAATACAGACAAGTGTTATTTTTGCTTCCAAGCACCCCAGTTTATACAACTGGAAAACCCATTTCCACTGGGTATCTATCCCCTCTTCCTATGAGATTTAGAAGTCTTTGCAGAGATTTCAGTATTTGGGCATCACTCGCTCACAGAATACAAAAATATCTTCCAAGACTGGCACTTTCTTCCTTAATTCCCAGTGCATTTCACCCCTTCCCGATTCCTGAATGAGAAAATGAGCGCTTCTCTCAGAAGAGCCAACCAAATAAACCCCTCTTTGGGCCTGGAGCCACTAATCTGTAATTTAATTTCACGCAGGCGTCTGGGGCGTGAGGACACAGACCAAGGTCAAGGACGACTGTACAGAGAGATCTGGATGTTTGGGCACAACCTGGGGTTTGATCAACACTCTCACACAGCTTAAACAGAGGACAGTGAGTGTTTTGTGAACGAGTGTGTATGTGTTTTAGCACTCCTCACCTTGCGAGGCCCATATCTCCAAGAAATGCTACGTTATGAGGATCCGCTCCTCCTTATGGGGCCCAAATCCTGGGCCCTATAGGAAGAATTACTGTTTGGGTGAGTTGGGTTTATGTTTAGGCTTATGCATGTTCTGGTATTTGGTAGGTTTAGGGTTAAGGTCAGTGTAAGGCTATAGAAATTAATGAAAAATGACTGGAAGTCAATGTAAAGTCCTTGTGACGATAGAAAGGTGTGCTTGTGTGTGTAGAGGCTGAGGGGTATTTCAGTAATGGTTACTGAAGTCAGACTTGATGCAAGGTAGCTATTCAGCACATGACAGCAACAAACATTCGCAGAGAAAATCCATTATTCAAAACGAGTAAAATGTTTGCAATGACTGAGCATCTGCAAACAGAGAGAGATTAGCCCCAAAATAGGACTGCGTCTAACTGGGAACAATTCAGCATGTCAGAGTTGATCTGCATGTAAATGAAATATTTGTATTACTTTGACCGTAATTCACGCTTTGCTCATTATGGAGTGTAGTTGGCGGATAAATCACCTAATGGAATGTGGAAGGGTGAATTTGAACAGCCTGGCTAATCCTGCGGTAGAAGGGAAGAAACGTCTGTAATAAACTCGACCTTGTTCCGGCTGAATGAAGATAGAGTGTCCCCACCCAAGAACAAAACCAATAACCACCAATTTTCACCATGTCTCTTTAATGTAAATAGGCACTGGGGTTGTTTTTATTTTTTTTTTATTTCAAACAAATGGTTTTGGTATTCATACATAAGCATATGGCACTGGGACTTGCTTAAGTAGTTCAAAAGGATGCAATAAAACAATGTACACCCCTGCAGGCTGGAAGAGATAAAACATTCGGCGTCAGCTGTAGAAACTAGCCGAGATTGTCTTTCTTCATTAAAAACTATTTCTTACATGTAAAAGTTGTCAGGTCGGGGAGAGGGATCAGAGTGTTTCACATCCGCCATTTGTAGTTTGTTGGAGCTTCACTGGCGTTCACTTTCAATTGCCTCGACTTACTGAATATAGGAGAGCGGCGCACACTGACAGGTACAAGTTACTCCAGCGACAGACGCTAATTAGCAAGTCGCGGAGTAATAGGAGAGCCGGGCTCGCTCACTTGCTCTCTCTCTCTCTCTCTTTGGCAACTGAAGCAGGGTCATCTCTTTAAGTGTCTCACTTCCTATTAGACAGCAGATCTCTGGCACACGCCCCATCGCAACGCATGCAGAGTGATGTCAGTGACAGACAAAAGATCCTGTCACATCCTGTCGTTTTCAAAAGCGCCCGCCGCTCCTCGTGTCGCAGGCAACACGACTCATTCAACTGCGTTTACCCGCCGTTGCGCGTCTCCGTCGAGAGAATGAAAGGGATTCAATAGAAACTAATGGCACATGATGTGTTTATGTGTTTGGATGGGAACTCAAGGGAAACTAGGGAAAAGAGATGATGGACTCATCTTCTGCTCAGCGAGGCTTTGACATTCTGCAGGGGATGCTGGAAACAGTCTCCAGGTTGATGGATAGGTGGACTGGGATTACCCGCCAGACTCATCTCCTCCTTCTCCCACCCCGACTGTCTGGCCTCGACTTCTGAAAAGAGACACACACAAAAAACAACACACAGATAACTTTGGGTTCTTTATAGCAGATTACATGAAGAAAGAAACCTGAGTAAAAGAAAAAATAAAAATCGTACCTATTATATAGGGGGAAAAAAACGTATCTGCAGTAGAGATTGCAGCCACATACACTGATTAAGCATCAGATTACGACCACTCACCCTGCGGAGAGGTAGGTCTGCAGTGAATAACACTGATTATCTTTGATTCAAGGTACCTGTTAATGTATGGCATATATTAAGCAGCAAGTAGACATTTTATCCTCACAGTTGATGTCTTAAAGGTAAGAAAGGCAAGTATGACAAGGGCAATTGTCATGGCAAGATGGCCAAGTCAGAGGAAACTGCAGCTCAAAGGAGGAATGGTAAAACAGCGACGATGCCTCAGTAAACCCCAAAAGTCCCATGAGTCACATGATGAGCCTATGGGGCAGCGAAAGCTGGTGTGACACTACAGATGAGCTACTGTGGCTCAAGATGTTTAAGAATTTAATGTTGGGATGGTAAAAAAGGTGATTCCCTGAATGCAGAGACTTCTTTCAGCAACCTGGAAAAAAAACTAAAATAGTGCAAGTGTTTCTTGACCTTGAGAATAAGAGGATGCATTGCTGAAAAAAGGCAAGCTGACTGAGGTAGTGTGATGCTTTGGACAACGTCCTGGAAACCCTTGGGACCTGTTATCTATAGTTATGTCATTTTATGACCTTGACATGGACCACCTGCCTCATTAAGACGGTATTCTCTGATGAGCTCTCTCAACAGGGTATTGAGCCCTGCCCCAAGCTAAAACTGGTTGAAGAACGGTTTAATGTGAATAAAAATAAGCTTAAGATTTGCGCTTGCCCTCCAGATTCCTCAGATCTCAACCCAATCCAGCATCTGCACAGGAAAAGAAAAAACAGATCCATAGAGGAGCCACACCACAGCTTACAGGAGTTAAAACATCTGCTGCTAGCACGTTGGTGCCACAAATCACAGCACACAGTCAGGGATCCAGCATAGCAAAAGAGGGAGCGACCCACTCTTAGGCATGTTATAATGCTATGCCTGATTGGTGTGTGAAATAATTGGAACAAATACACTCCATACAGATTTAACATCATAAAATTACCAGCTTACAACACCCCAACAACCAACACATCTCTTTAAATCAAGACATCTTCTCTGCGCGTCTCTCTGAACTGTTCCTTCCTCGTAGCCCATGCAGACCACCCCACTGAGAAAGAAATTGTTCTCCTTGCATCATTAAACAGTTTGAATTAACTCGGGTGGAATTTAATTGTGTCACACACGACGTCCCCCTACTTGAAGCTTTTAAAGGCAACATAGCTCAGCTATAGCTATAGTTTAGCATTATTGGAACCAGTTTTAAATGATTACGATCCAACCGGTCATCAGGGAGAGGATTAATTTCAGTTTCTAGATATTGCACATACTGTATGTAATCTGAGAGGAAGTAATAATCTCTGATTTGGGATGGAGGGAATATCTGTTTGTGTTCTGTTGGGATGTCAGCTGTCCACACTTGTCGTCATTCCTTTGTCTTGTTCTTGTCTTGTCTCGTCTTTTAAGAACTCGCTTCATAATCCATTCCAGTTATAGTTCGGTCAGGAAGTTGTTCGTAGCACATAACTGACACTAATTATCATCCCTTTATTATATTTTACACATGAGAGCCGATGCGATGCGCTTTAATTCTAGATGAAAACCCTACAGGCATCGCTAACTGCCTGAAAATGTCAAAACAAAAACTGACGCAGTTAGAGAGTCTGCCGTTGCAAATCTCAGTAAATTAAAAAACCTGCCAGAAAAACTATCTGCTAAATTGAGATTCTTAAATAAAAAAAAAAAACGCACTCAGGCTTCCATTCGCTCCCTGTCAGGATGCAATCCGACCTGCCATCTTATCCATCACCCAAATGAATACAGCGCAATTCTCACACATGCATTGTTCATCACATTCAAATCCCTCAATGTCCCTCGAGAGATCACTAAGTAAGAGTGTTTCAGAGTGGATTGGTGGAGCGAGACAGGGTCAGAGGTGAAAACAGGAAATAAAAAAAACCCTGTAGTTTCACAGAGGTGCAGAGCTATTTGGTATTTTCTAAAATAACTCGAAAGCACTCAAAGAGTAAAATCCCTTCCAACGTTTCCAATAATCAGCTTCTCTCAGTCAGAGGGATCCAAAGAAGTCACGGCAGAAACAACGAAACCTCTGCCCTAACAACTTGGAGACAAGCTGATGGACAGATCCATTTAGTGCAGGTAAACTGGACCACGGGCTAATTTACTAAGGATATAGGAGGCTGGTTACAAGAACGGTGCAATGGGTTTAATCTAACAAAGCGTTAAAAACCACAGTCTGTCCTCATTTACATCAAAATAAAAATGACTTTTTTTTTTTTTTTTACCTCCACCAGTAGCCTATCTCAGCTTAAAGCAAAATATACTTGTAAAAAAAAAAAAAACACCTCCGCAGCCATAGTTTTTGACTTTGACAGAAACAACAACAACAATCGGAGCAAGTATCAAAGCCCGACGCCAGGCATCGCTCTGAGAAAGCAAATGACTGGGAATAACCTTGAAGACGAAGTCAGCATAATGAGGAAGCCGCTAAACTTTAGTGATACTTAGGAGAGGATTACCTGATGATGAAAAACACATCATGGCAGTTTCTCTGCACACAATGGATAATTACAAAGTATAATGCACACTGCTCACGGAGGATATACAAGCTCTGCCTTTAAGGATACATTTACATTTAAGCAGATACCTTTACAAGCCTGCAATGAAAATAGGATCCCAAGGGTCTGGCAGGACACGAATAGAGAGGTGTGGAATATATTTAGACAGTGGTTAGACTCATCAGCGTGGGAAGAAATATAATAGGCAATTGTTATTAGGCTTAACCACGCATGGAAATGCACTATGCCAAGCAAACTGTGGTGCTTGACAGTCCCATTGGCATTAAACTAGCAGGGGAGATGTTTACATATCACCAACGTTAGACATTACTATTCAGAAGTGACACCTGGAATATAAACAAGGCCATCATAGTTGTTTTGAAACCTCCCATTAGGAAGTCTGATTTCCTTAATGGAGAAAGAAATGTTTAGGCCGATCTTCCAGATTTGCTAACTAAGGTGTTGGGAGGGTTAGGGATTTACTGACAGGAAGTATATTACTTCATGGTTCAATCAAGTGATTTTGTAAAATTCTCTGAATTTTAGCAATAACCAACTTTGTGTTACAAGTGGGTGCTATTTTTAGTTGTATATATCCTTTAATTAGCGGGAAAAAACAATTCACTGAGATTTAAAAAACTCTTTTTTCAAGCGTGATCTGGCCAAGATGGCAGCAAAAAATGTACAACAAATACCTGATGCAAGATACAAGACCAAATACACAACATACATATCAAGAGAAATCATAATCACACATTAGGGCCAAGTGATTGGATTTCTCCAACCTTTAGAATTGATCTAAATTACACCAAGGTAGCAAGAGAAGATAACTTTTTAAATCGTTCTCTAGACTAACGTGAGCATAAATATGTAGGAAGATACCCGAAGATACATTTATAGTCAAAAACCAGCATGTAAGAAAGTCTGCAGTCAGTCAAAGATGGACATTTTGTGGCGTACAAAGCCAGAGTTGATGTGAGAAGCACTTCAACTTAAATCCCAATTTAAGTTTTAGCCTAAAAACCAGTTTGTTAATATTGGTTTTAAAAGCTAGATTCTCATTAATCAGAATACCTAAACATTTGTAGCACCTCATTGGTTTGCTACATCTATGCTAACCCAAGATCCTACAAACGTGAACTATTGAGTTGTATTTCGTAACTCAGTTTATTAAAGCCACACATTTGCGCCCATGGAGTACAACAAAAAAAAAAAGTTACTTTGTACTATTTTATTTGGCAATTATGTTCAATCTACAACTAATGTACCTTTTCATATGCTAATTCATTACTTTACTTTGAAATTAGCGCATTTACCAAATGTTTGCATTTGTTAAAATAAAAATGTTTATATCTATGTTTGCTGTAAGTTCCATTAATTTTAGAGATTTCAATTGAAAATTTCCTCTGCGGAATATTTTCAAATTCTCCATCTTAAAAGTCAGATGGGAAACTTTTGGAAAGGCTCCAGAAATCTATTTCTAAATCCATGTCTGTGTCCTGAGTGGCAGTGGCTATGAACTCCAAATGAACTGTAGAGGCAGCGCAGCCCCAAAGGAGCTGCAGTCACTCACGTTAGAGGGTGGTCTTCACTCAAGACTGACACTAAATTGTATGATGATGATGCTTTTATAAGGTCCTGGCACAAGAAACGCTGCTGCTGCTCCAGCTCTCTTTCTCCAGACAAAAACAGAAATACACTGTTTGTACGATCCAAACAACGGGGAGCCTGGTCTGACGCCAGGTTTACAAGTCGATGCCAGGCGGGATCAGGACCAACCAAAAAAACAGAAAATTATAGTTTCTATCTTTTTTTTTTTTAGTGGACAAATCAATTATAAATATATGAAAAAATGTGTAACCGTAAAATGTTGAGATTTATCAAATCTCCATGATGTACAACACTGCAGAAAATTGTTAAGCTAATCCAAACAGTTTCATAATGTGCTTCTAAGGACTCAGAGTTCCTTTATTGAACAGTTTTTAAGAGTTTTATTTTTAACAAATTGGGGGATAACATTCAGTAATGACCTGGCACAGGGCAGAAGAAACGCATAAACCTTTAGTTGATCATCTACTTTAGGTCAAGCTTTCAACAAAGCCCTTTAAAAATACTACTACTGAGTTGCAAACAGCATTATTTTTCAAACATTTATTAAAAGAATCCACAACAAAATGCCTGCTAGAATTTGGGGCAGCCTTGCAGCGATATAATTGGTTCGTTGTTTGAGTATTGGTCGAATACAGGACTGATAATGAGAAAATATACAGCGGAAGTCCAAAGAAGAAAAACTTTATAAGATGTTTTGGAAGCCGGAGAAACTATGGATCAAAGACCGCTTTAAACAGCGGCGAAAGTCTCGCTCATTAGAAGGAAAATGGAACAGGAACAGGGGTGACTGGGGATTTTTGGCATTAAGAAAGTAGACACAGAGGACCTGGCAAAATCGTCTCACAGTTTGTCATGCTATAACGACAGATTCTCATGGTAACTCGAGAGGAGCTACAAGGATCCACAGCTCAGGTGGGAGAATCCATTGAGAAAACGGCTCCGTGTTGTAAGCTAGCAGATTGTGCTTTTATGGAAGAAAGCAACAAAAAACAAATGTCTGTCAGATGAGACCATGTTAGTTAACTATGATAACCTTGATAACATCTCCATGCAATTTGAATAAGTTTGAGAAATTTAGACAGCAGAATGGGCAAAAAGGCTTCGGTCTCTGCGTGAAACGTACAGATACAGTAGATGCATGAAAAGCCTTGTAGCTGTAAGTGCAGTGAAAGGTGATACACGCCACACCTTTTCATTTATATTTGCAAAATATGTATGCATTCTTTTTTCCACCCACATGTCCGTCCCTATTTTGTGTTGGCCATAAAATCCTTACAAAACACATCTAAGTTTGTGTTTTGGCAAGGATTCTATATGCCCCTTTGTTTACTGGAGCCGATGATATAGCCGCTCCTGCATGTTTTGTGTCTTGGGTTGATATTTTACAGGAACATGAGAGGATGCGGCAGGCAGTTACTGGAAACAGGAATCACTGTTGAAATATGTAGACTCTGCAGGAGCAGGTGTCTGCGGGAGAAAAAAACAAAAAAAACACAAAAAAAAAACAGAAGGAAGAGTCCTGAGCAGTGATAATTCACATAGGTCACAACACATAACAATGATCACTGCTTGAATGATGGAGTAATGCAGCAGCGCCCGCTACAGGCCTTTCCACTTTATCCCAATAACACTAAGCCAGAGTGAGGCGTCTGACAGTTCATTCTGTTGCCACAGTGTTATTCGAAAGCAGCGGTATGTATCACACACACACACACACAACAGGAAAGAAAACAGAAAAAAAATCATATCCCTTGATCTGTTTTTTTTTTTTTTTCTTTCCCCCTACATGGTATGGCCCAGCCTCTCTCTAAAAACACTCTGCAGCCCCCTGGTGTTAATTATGAGATCCCCTCTCCCTCTGAGCCTGGGTGGGACGTGGAAGTGCATTAATCTTGATTTTTCACTTTAGACTAGAGGATCATTTGAAGAGACTCCTGTGGTAAACCCCAAAGGCGAGGTGACTCAGTACCTGAAGGAAGATAGCGGGATGAGAGAAGAAAGACTCCCCTGTTTGTTCAGCACACATATTGGGATGCTGTCCACCTCTTCAGGCAAGTCAATCATTTACCTTATGGGCCTTATTTTGTCAGCGTGTTAATCTGGATGAATATTTAGAGTCACACAGGACGGCGCAGCAGACGTCTCCCACCTGTGTTGTGATGGATTTGCTCCCAGATGCGGCGTGAAGGTGAGTGTCACCTTTTAAGATGAAATGAGCGAGAGCAAGTGACTTTGAGGAGTTCAGTCAGAGTTAACGTTCAGCTGGAGGCGTAGTTCAGCCCGACACGATTTGCAGGGTTTGGGGTTTCTGAGAGGACCTTTTGTGATTTACATGAAGTCTGCGTATTAAAGCTGTTGTTCAATTAAGAATACTTCTGTGTTATTAGATTACAGCCACTGCCTCGCTACGCTATTAGCAGGCTGCACAAACTAACTGGAGTGTGTTCAAGTAAATGCACAGGTCATTTTAGGAAATGAGGATAAAATTTGTTCTTTTTAACTAATGAACCAGTTGAGTATTAGAAACTTTTAGGATGGCGTGTTCTTAATCTCTTAAAACCTCATATAAACTCAAAAATACATTAAAGAAATGCATTGAAGATTTGTTGTTGTTGTTTTATTAACCTGTAAGACCTAATAGTTACAGTCTACCCTGGAATCCCAGAATCAGAACCAAACATGGAGAAGCAACGATCAGATTCTATGTGCCACAAATCTGGAACAAACTTAGAGGAAACTGCAAAGATGCTGAAACACTGAGTTCCTATAAATCCAGGATCAGAATCTTTAATAAACTTAGATGTAATATGGATCAGAACGAACCTTCACGACTGGTTTTACTAGACCAAACGGGTAGCTTTTGATTCTGCTGACTGCTTCGATTTGAATATTTAAAATGTTACTGAATTTTGTTAATTAGCCATTTTAGCAAGTGTTACATTGCCAGTTTCCTCAGTTCCTTGTCTTCTTTGTTACCTTGCTTTAATCATCTATATGCTTTTTCTATCTCAACTCTCCTCTACAAAGGACTTTTTATTTACACTTCTCTGTCTGAAAAGTGCCATATAAAAAGAGATTAATTTGCTACATACTCAGTTGCGTGCAGCATTTAAAAAAAATAACTTGCAGTCCTAATTGACTTTCTAATAATCAGCCTCTCTGAGCATCAGATTTTCAAAGAAATAGTGCCATATTAAATTTTTTCTTCTTATGATGCTTCTTCCTCTTAAGTTAATGAAGAAACTCTGAGGTGCATAGCATACATTAGAAATACGGCCACTGCAGCTTGCTTCATCTGCATGCGTGCTAATTTCTCTCCAAGTTTTATGACCACGCTATGATGTTTGCAGACTTCAGAGAGCTAACCATGACAGCTCTGGGCAATAAGTTGTTTTTTTGTTTTTTTTTGCCAAATTTAAATTCTCCTGTGTGGAACAAATCCTCTTTGATAGGCCACAGCTTGTAAACAATATGCTGATATTAGCATCTAACTAATAAGACTTCATTCGGTTTAGAACCTGTCTGCCAGGCGTATAGCACTTGATGTGAAAAGTTTTTAACACCCAAGAGAAAACTCACTTTTTTATGTTGATTTGACAGGTTTTTATAAAATGTCCTTTTCATCTAGAGGAACTGGACTCAGTTACTGCTTAAGAGAACAATGTTAGGCAATGCAACTTCATATAACAACGATCATAACAGTATATAATATCATTAACGCTGGAGATTTAATCCAACTATTTACTGTCTGTTTTCCATCCATCCGTACAGGGGATCCTCATTTCGTCCGATTGTACTCAGAATCAGGATCTGGAATCTTGAGCTTTAGGTCATGATCCACGTCTCATGCTCATGTAAAAAAAAAAAAACATTTGTGGACACATTTGACTGTACAGAAGTCACAGAGCACTGACGCCTCACGCAGTCTTAGTGCGATGCTCAGGAGGAACACAACAGATGTCGCATTGGGACAGCGGGGAAGTGCCCAGGGTGTCCCGTCAGAACGTCGGTTCCCAAAACCACACACACACAAAAAATACTTGAAAAAGTGCACAGGGTACAAAGCTTGTGGGATTCAATGGACCCCGTCTCTTAAGTCTGCAGGAGGGTTAAAAAGATCAACTACATTTTGTGGTCTTGCAACACCACTCAAAGGAAACACGGTCAAAAGACTTTCAATGTTGGACTGGACCAACAAAGACACCCTCACCAAGTCTTCAGGGACCTTGGGCCCGTTCTCCAAGGCCATGAGGAAAACCACTCTAGTTTTCCTGAATCTAAGCCTTGACAATGAGAGTCAGAGCCTCCATTCCAACATCTAGTAAGTACGCTTTCTCTGCAAGGTGGGGAAGTGTGATGCCTCGATGGTTCAGAACACACTCTCCTGTCCCCTATCCAAAACACTAAGGCAAACACGATACTATGCCATTCTTCCACAGGTTACCTTGAATTTGAAATATGGAGGCTAAAACAAGCAAAGGTCAATATGCTATATAAATCTAGGAATCTGCTAGGTATAGCCCCTATTTGAGTTTGCAGGGTTTTTTAATCATTTATATGCTGCTACCGCTTGCAGTCCAGTCTCATGTCCACTTTTCAGCACTCACTACTCTTTTTGTACACACATGTATTTCAGCATCAACACACCGCTGATTTTGTATCTCCCCTCTCATCTGCAACATGACTAATCTATAGTGGTTAATTGAGCCCACAGGCAGCTGGTTTCAGTGAAGGCTCCTGTGCTGTTCTGGAAAAAAAAACAGGACCTCTCCAGAGAAGTCGGCTCTCTGTCGAGAGGCAAGCGGAGCAGAACTCTCGCTGCGTTCATTAGCTGTCATTGATCAGGGATCCAGTCACTGTGCAACTCCTATCAAAGCTCCCATATTACCAAGTTTCATCCCCTTAAAAAAATACTACTAAGGCAAGACAAGTAGATCAGGCATGACACGTTTTATATTTAATTTTTTTGACTGGACTATTTGATGCAGATGTTTGCCAAGGTTTTCAACAGCACCAGAAATTGCTACACAGCACAACTGTCCATTGCAGTTTTTTTTTTTTTTTATTAAATATGAGCTACTACATTTGGTTATTAGCTCCACTGAAAGCCTATCCTTGTGTAACCTCACAGGACGGGAACTCTTCAACAAGTTTTTGACTGGGGGAAAACAAGACAAAGAACACAAATTTGATATGATCCAACATATTGGTTTATGGTGAGTAAAAAATTGGTTCTTTATTACCTTTAGAATAGTTGAAGACCATTTTATCTATCTGAGAAGTAGTAGAATTCAAAAAATACCTCCCTAATAAACTTCACGGTGCACACTTTAGTAGAAAAATTGTAGGGCTGCAGTAATTCAGTTGAATTAAATATTCCTCTTAAGTTTTCATTGTGATTGTGGTCATTACGCGGTTTTATCTGCAAATCTTTCATCATCACCATGAACTCCAGGTTTTCCTCTACATTCAATAAATTGTAACACAATTATATATATATATATAAAAAAAAAAAAATTCCCTTCTCACCCACCGCGGGTGGTTCTTATCCTCTGAGCTCGGGTCCTCTACCAGAGGCCTGGGAGCTTGAGGGTTCTGCGCAGTATCTTGGCTGTGCCTAGAACTGCACATTTCTGGACTGAGATATCTGATGTTGTTCCTGGGATCTGTTGTAGCCACTG